>JAZGTH010000006.1:2927500-3227500 GCA_036877525.1 Chromobotia macracanthus
CGCGTTATCCGAGGCGCAACGTGGCGGATTGGATTCGGGGGTAGATGAGAGAAACGAGACGGCACGTCTGGACCAAACAGCCCATCAGGTAATCATATCTGTAGTTATGAAAATAACTCCTGCATTTCTTACCTGTGCATGTATGTATATTCGTATATAATGTGTAAACGTGTGTATTTACTATTCTTACACTTTGGCAATAATTCTTAACCATCCCAATAAAGACTTTTAATGCTTGAATCTAATAAAGTGTCAATAAAGTTGCAGGCATGCGAGACGGAAGACGTTTGGAGGCTCCCCGAAACGCAGGAGCGCAGGAGCCGGAGAGGAGTGACGCGCTCCAGCTCTGACGTCAGCTCGCGCTACTCGAAAAACTTCGCCGACTTCGACGCGTTCTTCACGTACTGCGGCCTCGACGGTGACGTCATCGCGTCGCTGGGCCGAGAGAACTTCTGCGCGCGTTCGGACGACGTCAGAATCCGGAGCGTCAGCGTCGCGACGTCCGACGACGCGTCGTCGAGGAGCAGCGGGCGCAGCGACGGGCTGCAGGAGGACGGGCTGCAGGAGACGGTCCGGCAGGGGTCGTCCGTCGTGGAGCGCAACGCCCGCATCATCAAGTGGCTTTACACCTGCAGAAACGCGGCGGAGTCCGGAAAGACTCTGAGAGATCTGGACTGAAGATGTTCCAGCAGATTCCCTGTTTACAGCACCCATGAAATGTGTCCACTACACAACAGTAAAGGTTCCTAAAAGGGTTTGTTTTGTCCGATGGTATGGTTCCACCTGTTCCACCTGTTGGTTGGAACCTTTACCATCAGGAACCTGTTGCACAAAAAGTTCTTTGTAATAGAAAAGGTTCCATAGATTATAAAGAGGCAAGCAGTAAACGGTTCTGATAGGAATCTGTTACCGGTTCTTTGGGGAACCAAAATGTTCTCCTGTGCAGTCACTGCAAAACCTTTATTAACCGTTATTTTAACCTGCAGTATACCTGCAGAGCAATGAATCTTGATGGTGTCTCTGTTCAGAATCAGAATCAGAATCAACTTTATTCGCCAAGTGTGCGCAAACACACAAGGAATTTGTTGTGGTTTTACAAGAGCTCTTGGTACATACACACACACATACATATAAATAGACATACATATATGAAAGAGAATATAAGAACATTTAAACATGACTAAGGGAAAGAGAAATAAATGCTAGAATGTCATATTACTTGACTTTACTGTATATTTATGTCCAGGTTTTTATGTCATTGTATATCCATTGCATTGCACCTGTATTTCCGTTATGTGACGGGTGGCCTCACACATCATTTTTTATGTTCATAACAGTTAACAGAGACATTTATGCCAAAGATACCTTCATACCTGTTAGCAATAGAATGCATCCTGAGATAAAGACATGGTCTCAAATGAACACTTCAGTTCATTGTTGCATAACTGAGGAAACGAGGGTGCATTCACGCCCAGTTTTGTGTCACTGTCACACAGGTTCAGGAGATTAGGTGGCTGTTTATCCTGACTGAATACTGGCTGTCTGGTCATATCTTTTCTGACTCACTCCACCATAAAAATCGACACAGTCATGTGATGTTTGAAGTTTCATGACAGGGTGTCAATTTTCTTGACAAGCTGATACACTATGAAAATCACATGTAGATACAAATTGATACGATTGTCCTTTCAGTTTTTAGCACTAGATAAAGATGTATAAAATTTGGATACATTGTTTCACAGTTTCTGTTTGTGTTTTTGTAAGCTTTGTAAATCTGTAGATTTTGTTAAATGTGTTTAAACATTAAAAGTGAATGAAAGCTCAAAGAATATTGTTCATAAAATAGATAATGCAAAAGTACTTAAACGGCCATAAATGCTTTTCATATCTAAGAATTTCCAAGCATTTCCCAGAACAATGTCTGTGCTTCTTGGCAGTGGTTTCACATGCACAGAAAGTTACCCCTCTGGCATGCACACTTTGTAGGGCATGTTGGATCCTGCAGCGGGAGTGTCTGCGGCCTTTACACTACTTTAAATGAATCTGAAAACTCTTTAGGATTAAACTTTAGGGTTGTTATCAGAACTTTAGAATTCTAAGAGGCTTACAATGAAAGTCTGTTATTCATCACTTATTGCCAATAGGATGGGCTGAACAGTTTTAAGGTTTTAAGCATTCGTGAGCAAAGTATGAAACTTCTAGCTTAGTTTCTGTGTCACACGTTGCTGCAGTGCGGTCTGGACTTTACATCTAGAAAAACAGAGGTTTTATTAGTGGAGAACAGGGCTGGTTATCACATAAGGAAGTGGTTGAAAAGGTCAACAGTGCATCAGAAAAGGCTTTGTGTCAAAAGCCCAGTTGCATCATACAGTTATGACTATGTGCCTTTAAAGCTGCAATGCATCCTACTTTTATGTGTTAAAAACGAACAAAAATAACTGATTGAGTAAGTACACAACAGATCCGTGTTCAACACGTTTATAATAAAGATCTAAGCTCCGGTTTCCCAGGAAATGTTTTAACCTGCAATTGCACGTTTGAAACAGAGATGGCGGTAGAGAGGCGGGTTAGGCAGAAAGTTACAGACTACAGCTTTAAGATTCATTTAAAAAATAATAACTAGAATAAAGTTGTGAATAGCTACCCTGGTTTTCTCTTTTATATTTTATAGTGAAAACTGCTATTCCTTAATATGAATTTGGGGATGTTTAATGAACTAATGGCTTGCTTATATCTTCCACTCTTAACATGGACAGGCAGCATTTCAGTTTGCTTTGGTTTTTAACATATCTTCTATAGTATTTGTTTTTCTCTTTTCATAATTTCATGTTGTCCTGGTGCTTTGAATGACTGTTTTGGTTTGTGAATGCAGCTTTGGGACCAGCTGGCTGAACCAGACGTTCACGTATTCTTCTAGAAGACACGAAGTGTGTATATGTATTACCTCTGCGCAAAAACAAGCACTGGAAATGTTTATTTTGTGGATGTTACTTCATTTTCTCCATTCGCCTCCCCATCACAAAATCAAAACACGACAACATGTGCAGATCCCGCGTCACGTGTACGACGCAGCCGCTACAGACCGCTCGGGATGAATCGCCGAGTGATTGACAGGCCGCAGAGCCAATCAGCTCGGGCATACACGTAAACACAAACACGACGACCAATCACACGCGCCGCGGGGCGTGCCGTGCATTCCGCTATTCTGACTGTTTACTTCCGTCAATATTCACAGACGAGCAGAAAATTGTCAACATAACAACGGAGCTGCTGCAGGTAAAGTGAAATATAATAATAATATAATAATATAAAAACATTTGTGTCGTTGTTAATACACGGTAAAATAGCAGATATGAGCTGCTCAGTGAGATGAGGTTTCTGACTGGCTTTTGTTTGGACCAGATCTGTTGCTGTAGAGATCCTAAATAAACAACTAACATCAAAATGCATCGCTTTCTGTTTAACCATAAAGCATGAGTGTTGATAATTGTGAAATGTTTAATGTGTTAATGTGATCTTATCACAGTGTTTTATATGAGATGAGAGTCTGTTGTGTCACAGTCATGTGTGTAAGATGAGAGTCTGTTGTGACACAGTCATGTGTGTAAGATGAGAGTCTGTTGTGACACAGTCATGTGTGTAAGATGAGAGTCTGTTGTGTCACAGTCATGTGTGTAAGATGAGAGTCTGTTGTGACACAGTCATGTCTGTAAGATGAGAGTCTGTTGTGACACAGTCATGTGTGTAAGATGAGAGTCTGTTGTGTCACAGTCATGTGTGTAAGATGAGAGTCTGTTGTGACACAGTCATGTGTGTAAGATGAGAGTCTGTTGTGACACAGTCGTGTGTGTAAGATGAGAGTCTGTTGTGACACAGTCATGTGTGTAAGATGAGAGTCTGTTGTGACACAGTCATGTCTGTAAGATGAGAGTCTGTTGTGACACAGTCATGTGTGTAAGATGAGAGTCTGTTGTGACACAGTCATGTGTGTAAGATGAGAGTCTGTTGTGACACAGTCATGTGTGTAAGATGAGAGTCTGTTGTGTCACAGTCATGTGTGTAAGATGAGAGTCTGTTGTGACACGTCATGTGTGTAAGATGAGAGTCTGTTGTGTCACAGTCATGTCTGTAAGATGAGAGTCTGTTGTGACACAGTCATGTCTGTAAGATGAGAGTCTGTTGTGACACAGTCATGTCTGTAAGATGAGAGTATGTTGTGACACAGTCATGTGTGTAAGATGAGAGTCTGTTGTGACACAGTCATGTGTGTAAGATGAGAGTCTGTTGTGACACAGTCATGTGTGTAAGATGAGAGTCTGTTGTGACACAGTCATGTGTGTAAGATGAGAGTCTGTTGTGACACAGTCATGTGTGTAAGATGAGAGTCTGTTGTGACACAGTCATGTGTGTAAGATGAGAGTCTGTTGTGACACAGTCATGTGTGTAAGATGAGAGTCTGTTGTGACACAGTCATGTGTGTAAGATGAGAGTCTGTTGTGACACAGTCATGTGTGTAAGATGAGAGTCTGTTGTGACACAGTCATGTGTGTAAGATGAGAGTCTGTTGTGACACAGTCATGTGTGTAAGATGAGAGTCTGTTGTGACACAGTCATGTGTGTAAGATGAGAGTCTGTTGTGTCACAGTCATGTGTGTAAGATGAGAGTCTGTTGTGACACAGTCATGTGTGTAAGATGAGAGTCTGTTGTGACACAGTCATGTGTGTAAGATGAGAGTCTGTTGTGACACAGTCATGTGTGTAAGATGAGAGTCTGTTGTGACACAGTCATGTGTGTAAGATGAGAGTCTGTTGTGACACAGTCATGTGTGTAAGATGAGAGTCTGTTGTGACACAGTCATGTGTGTAAGATGAGAGTCTGTTGTGACACAGTCATGTGTGTAAGATGAGAGTCTGTTGTGTCACAGTCATGTGTGTAAGATGAGAGTCTGTTGTGACACAGTCATGTGTGTAAGATGAGAGTCTGTTGTGTCACAGTCATGTGTGTAAGATGAGAGTCTGTTGTGTCACAGTCATGTCTGTAAGATGAGAGTCTGTTGTGACACAGTCATGTGTGTAAGATGAGAGTCTGTTGTGACACAGTCATGTGTGTAAGATGAGAGTCTGTTGTGTCACAGTCATGTGTGTAAGATGAGAGTCTGTTGTGACACAGTCGTGTGTGTAAGATGAGAGTCTGTTGTGACACAGTCGTGTGTGTAAGATGAGAGTCTGTTGTGACACAGTCATGTGTGTAAGATGAGAGTCTGTTGTGTCACAGTCATGTGTGTAAGATGAGAGTCTGTTGTGACACAGTCATGTGTGTAAGATGAGAGTCTGTTGTGACACAGTCATGTCTGTAAGATGAGAGTCTGTTGTGACACAGTCATGTCTGTAAGATGAGAGTCTGTTGTGTCACAGTCATGTGTGTAAGATGAGAGTCTGTTGTGACACAGTCATGTGTGTAAGATGAGAGTCTGTTGTGACACAGTCATGTCTGTAAGATGAGAGTCTGTTGTGACACAGTCATGTGTGTAAGATGAGAGTCTGTTGTGTCACAGTCATGTGTGTAAGATGAGAGTCTGTTGTGACACAGTCATGTCTGTAAGATGAGAGTCTGTTGTGTCACAGTCATGTCTGTAAGATGAGAGTCTGTTGTGACACAGTCATGTGTGTAAGATGAGAGTCTGTTGTGACACAGTCATGTGTGTAAGATGAGAGTCTGTTGTGACACAGTCATGTGTGTAAGATGAGAGTCTGTTGTGACACAGTCATGTGTGTAAGATGAGAGTCTGTTGTGTCACAGTCATGTCTGTAAGATGAGAGTCTGTTGTGTCACAGTCATGTGTGTAAGATGAGAGTCTGTTGTGACACAGTCATGTGTGTAAGATGAGAGTCTGTTGTGACACAGTCATGTGTGTAAGATGAGAGTCTGTTGTGTCACAGTCATGTGTGTAAGATGAGAGTCTGTTGTGACACAGTCATGTCTGTAAGATGAGAGTCTGTTGTGACACAGTCATGTGTGTAAGATGAGAGTCTGTTGTGTCACAGTCATGTGTGTAAGATGAGAGTCTGTTGTGTCACAGTCATGTGTGTAAGATGAGAGTCTGTTGTGACACAGTCATGTGTGTAAGATGAGAGTCTGTTGTGTCACAGTCGTGTGTGTAAGATGAGAGTCTGTTGTGACACAGTCATGTCTGTAAGATGAGAGTCTGTTGTGTCACAGTCATGTCTGTAAGATGAGAGTCTGTTGTGTCACAGTCATGTCTGTAAGATGAGAGTCTGTTGTGACACAGTCATGTCTGTAAGATGAGAGTCTGTTGTGACACAGTCATGTCTGTAAGATGAGAGTCTGTTGTTTTCAGATCTGTGGAGCAGGTGTGTGAAGATGCCGTTCTTGGGCCAAGACTGGAGATCACCAGGCTGGAGCTGGATCAAAACTGAGGATGGCTGGAAACGATTTGAATATTTTGGACACAGCTTGGGAGATAATATCAATGAACTCGGTTTGGAAGAGTAAGAAACTTTATATATATATACATACACATGTGTATGTGTTTGTGTGTATCTCTCACTCTCTCTCTCTCTCTCTCTCTCTCTCTCTCTCTCTCTCTCTCTCTCTCTCTCTCTCTGTATAGTATATATATATATATATACACACACACTATATGTGTGTGTGTGTAGCTATATATATCCTGTCTGTGTTATTACTTCTGGAGGAAGAGACAAAAAGGAAGTGTCTTTGTGGTATGTGGGATGTCAGGTATCTGTGTTTAGAACGGCTGTGTTAAAGTCAGAGTTGGTGGTTATTCTCTGGAGCAGCACAGAATAGACAACAGCAAACTGGTTTTGTATGTGTTCAGACACTATCGACTGAGTCAAAAGTCTCCTGTCTCCAGAAAACTCCTGTAGTCTGCCAGGTTGTCATGGCAAAAGATCCGTGGTCAGGGTTGGGTATGACTATAAGGAAACGTGAGTATAGAGTCTGGTTTCGGGTGTGTATTAGACACACACACCTAACACTGACCGCTCTGTGTGCGTGTGTGGGGAGGGTAACTACAGGTCAAATGATCTAAGTTTACCTTGGAAAGTGGTAATTAATTTTCACGTTTTCACTTTCTAGACTCGACAGTGAAAACAAGGAGAACATCTTTGTGGAAGATGTTTGTGAAGTAGCTGCCAAGAAGAGGAAGAAGGACTTTTTCAACAAGAACAAAAAATCACAATGTAAAAAATTATATAATATACTCATAATAATGTAACTGTAACTTAAGTTATCAGTTATCACAACAAACATCAACCATGCAGAGAAGGTCACTGCTGGGATGTAGCTAAATGTCAGTAATTACGCTGATGATATTTAAATATGATCTTAAAGCAGTGCTGGATTAAACTGGCCTACACATGGGCCACTGCAATGATAACCAGTGAAACAACTAACTAATTAAGTAATTCTTAATACCTGATATTGATAATCTAAAACAAGATGACCCTGCTCTAACTTTTCTCTTTTCTCTTAGTTTTTCAAGAGAGATGGATCTATGTTCAGAAGGAGAGTACGAGAGAGGTGAGAGATGGATTATATTATAATTCCAGAGAGAACATTTTAGAATCCAGTCAGTTCCAGATAGATAAATCAAGTCGTTCATTTTTGTTCCCGTTGAATAATCAGTTTGATTCAGAAGTAGATCAGATTATGGAAAGAAATGTGTTATATTAAGTTTATATTTCCATCTTTCCATGTTTCTTTCTTTCTTAATTCTTTTATAGAGAGCGTGTTTTGATATATAAATGTGTTTGTGTTGTTGCAGAGACACGGTTACTGTACACTTGGTGAGGCCTTCAACCGGCTGGATTTCTCCAGCGCCATTCAGGATGTTCGGCGATTCAATTATGTTGTGAAAGTAAGATGTGATTCACAATTCTGGGCTTTCCTATCCTGAAGTCATTTTCCTCTGACTCACTTTCTGTTTCTCACACTCTCTCTTTCTCACACTCTCTCTTTCTTCTCTCTCCCTCTCTCTGTCTGTCTCAAAGCTTCTGCAGCTCATCGCTAAGTCCCAGCTGACGTCGTTAAGCGGAGCTGCTCAGAAGAACTATTTTAACGTCCTGGAGAAGATTGTGAGGAAAGGTATGATGGGCCGACGTTTCAGCATTAGTAACCGCTTTCCACTTTTAAAAGGCACCAGATGTGTCATGTATACTTTGATACTGAGTAATCCGGATTATTTGTCTCATGTGTTTTGGATTGGTTGTTTATTTAATGGCCAGTTCTGGATGATCATCAGAACCCACGCCTGATTAAGGCGCTGCTGCATGATCTGAGCTCCACCCTTTGCATCCTCATCCGAGAGGTTGGCAAGTCGGTGCTGGTCGGAAACATCAACATTTGGGTTTGTCGTTTAGACACTATCCTGAACTGGCAGCAGCAGCTCAACAATTTGCAAATTCCAAAGGTAATTACAATGCGTATGTCGGTGTGTGGTCACTTTTAAATTTAAAACAACTAGACAACGATCTTGTAATATGGCTGATGGGAAGATGCCTGTAATTGCTTTCTCTCAGATCGTTTCTAAAGGGATGACACTCAGCGACCTCCCTCTGCACATGCAGAGCAACATCCTGTACAAGTTTACTGATGCCTGTGACATCATCAGCCTGGGACAAACCACACCCACACTGCACATGCTCAGTGAGGACCGCCAACTGTGGAAGAAACTGTGCCAGTTTCACTTTGCCGAGAAACAGG
This sequence comes from Chromobotia macracanthus, assembly GCA_036877525.1. NCBI lineage: Eukaryota > Metazoa > Chordata > Actinopteri > Cypriniformes > Botiidae > Chromobotia > Chromobotia macracanthus. Next base: position 2,936,244 of record JAZGTH010000006.1, read on the forward strand.
TTGGAGGGCGAAATGCATTTTAAAAAAACAAATTGATCTTAAATGCTTCAAAGGAAAAAAAATCATATGAATGTGGATTTTCAATTACAAAATGAATTTGTTTCAAAGTATCATTTAATGTGTAATATCATAGCCACAACATTTAACTCAAACACAGCTTTAAAGTATAGTTTAAAATTTTTCCATCATTTACTCTCCCTCATGTCGGTCCAAACCTCCAAAAGACTTTTCATCTTCTGTGGAACACAAAAGATTTTTAGGTGAACTATCCCTTTAAGGCCACCCGAAGGCCTACATTACCTTTGTAGAACAAGAATCAGTGGCCCAATTTGACCACAAGATGGCAGCACAGGGGCGTTCAGGCACACACCCTTTAGAGATCCTGTGTATGGAGCCAAATCTCAAAGCAGTGTTAACTGGGCATGTGAGAGATCTCTGTTTCTCAGCCAAAATGACAGAGATCTCTGTGTTTGTGTGTATTCAGTTCTGCAGGCATGTGATTCTGTCCGAGAAGGGAAATATCGACTGGAAGCTCATGTTCTTCACGCTTCAGAAATATTACCCTCAGAGAGAACAGTATGGTGACACTCTGCACTTCTGTAAGCACTGTAGCATCCTCTTCTGGAAGGTTTGTGTATTCCTTTATAATCACAAACATGCTGGCCTATGAAAGGGAAAAACTATAAGACCATACAAATGTGACTCTTTCTCTTCCTTTATACAAAAAAGATGAATTTCTGAAGAATATCTTAAACCTCTTTTTCCAATAATATAAGTAAAAGTAATAAAAACTAGGGCTTCAAATAAAAAATAACAAGGAACACAGCAGATGTATCATAAAGGTAATTGAAATGACTCAGTTATATTATATAGTGCTGTAGGTGAGTGTTCAAAAGTTAAAGGCATCTTCCCCATTTATTTTATTTTATAATGGTTTGGGGTGCCATGATGGTGTCATGAGAGTGACAGTTTTTACTGTTTTCACATCCAAACGTTTAATGCCAACAGTGTCGGTTTGTATCTACTCGTGTTGCCCTCTTCTGTCAGCCTTCTTCCTGAACCCTTTAACCTTAGACCTTTTCTCTGTTGCTGGGTTCTTTTCCTGGTCTCTTGTCACCTAAAGGACACACACCTGGCTTTGCTCTTTAAGGTAAAAGCTGCGTGATATATCAACTTGCCAGCCGAATGTCTGTCTTTTCACATCATTTGTTAAACTTTATTTTTCTCTAACCTCTGCTGTCGTTGTCTTTATACTTGCACTTTTTTAGGCCTGATGTGTCATGATGTTTGTTTTGTTACTCTTTGAATGGATGTGTTTTTCTGGATCTCTTCTGTATTTAACTGCTGTCTTTTCTTTAGCATGTCTTCTGTGTGGTTCACATCATGATTGTAAACTAATGCTTCACACTCTTTTGTCTCTCACACATGTGCACTTACATACTAGAAGTGTTTAAGACAAGCCTTACTGCCGTTCTGCATACTTAGGGTTAGGGATTTGAACACACCCCTAAATCTAAGTATTAAACTTCAGCACGATCTGCATCACTTGTGCTGCAGACACGAATGATGCACTTACCAATCAGACTTTTGATATAGACACACTACCAGTCAAAAGTTTGTAAACACTTTTTCTTTGTTCATTTTTTTTTAAATTTATGAATAATAGTAAACTTATTAAAACTATGAAATAACACAAATGTAACTTTAGGAATTATGTTGTAACTAAGGAAAATTAAAAATAAGGTAAAATAGGATATATTCTAGCATATTCAATATAGTCACCCTTTGTTGAGAATTTACAAAAATTTTCTTGACATTTTCCATCACCAAGTTTCTTAAGGAATCACAGAGAAGATTTTTAAAGAGTTTCCCTCTATCCTGCGCTCTTATTGGCTGCTTTTTTCTTTATTATTTGGTCCAAATCATCTATTTCAAAAACATTTTTTTAATTGTAGTTTTCTAATAACAAAAATGAATAAAAATTAATGTTGGTAAAATTATATTTTTATTTTTACATGTTTAACGTTTAATCAAATGTCTTCAGATTAAAAGGTTTTTAATCTGACATTTCAGTCAAGCGTTTCCAAACTTGACTGGTAGTGTATCTAAAGTACACACTTGGAACTGAGCTCGAACTGGAATGCCCTAGCAACCCCATAGCAACGGCCTGACATGGTGGTGCCGGGTTTTGCACAATGCAAAGGCTACTCACATTTTCTTCCAAAAATGATGCCTGAATGCCCCGTTTCTCTCTCTGTTACAGGACTCAGGTCATCCTTGCACAGCCAATGACCCCAACAGCTGCCTCACTTCTGTCTCACCCCAGCATTTCATAGACCTCTTCAAGTTCTGATTTCAGAACCTTCTTGGACCTCTCACCTTCTCGGGAGCACCTGCATACGAAACCTCTAATCAAGACTATTAACCAGAATAAACGTTCTCCAATTCAATCTTTTCCTTTTTCCACTCTGTTCCAAACCATGTTTGTCGCCTCCTCTCTTCCGTTCTGTTCATACCGCAGTTTTTGTTAAAAAGTGTGAGAGGTTTTTGACAACGTAACAAATGAATGAATTCTGTTTTTCTCATCCCAACTTTAAGGGCTTAAAGAAAAGATGTCAAGATGTGTTTATTTTGTGTCATCCTGTTTTGTTTACTCATTGTTTTCTCAAATTATTCATCTGTTCTTTGAGCACAGATAGATGGGAGATGAAGAGCAAAAGAAGACAGGAAATATTGTTTGTTAAAACAGAAATGCAAGGAAATGCTTTTCAGAGCAGGACTGAAATGACAGATGTGGGAGATTTCATGCAGAGGCTTTGTCTTTTGCCATATGTATTTTCGTTTCTGTAGCAATGGAATGCATGTGAAACGTAGTTGTAATTTAATGTTTATGTGAGATCTCGTGTTGTTTCGTTGTGCTGTGCGTATATATTTGATGCGTCGACACTAAAATGTTCATTTGTATTTGCTGCACAAAACAACTTTATACGATACATTTTTGTCAAAACTGTCACGAGGGCAGAGGAAAAATAATGTAAGCTTTGCTATTTATGAACAAATGTATTTTATATCCTTTCTCTGAACTTTGTACTATTCCTTGACTTTTCCAGTTATCTAACTGTCAATGGCTAAACTGTAGGATGTATTTAGTACTATCATGCCTTTATAAGAAATACGGTTACCTTAAACAATTAAAACTTTCGGGGGAAATTCTTGTGTATGAAATCTTGTGTGTGAGTCTTAACAACAGTGCAGGATATATATAAGGTATGTCTCTTTATTCAGAAAAAATGACAACAGTGTAACTTCTGCATTAAAATCGTACAAACATATCAGTAGTACAAAAGACACTCTTGTAAAGGCCTCAGATGGACAGAACAAAATCTCTAACTATTGTATTGGTATTGGTGAACAAGAACTGTTACTATGGCAACAACCAGAGCAGCAAATTCACTTTTCTAAAATCAGATAATTAAAAAAATCAGCAATCTGAGCACTGAGTCATGTCTAGCCCACCAGAAATGTATAGACAATATAATGGCAACAGCCAAAGATTTCTATATAAAAAAACAGATTTAAATGATCTTACAAACGTATGCTAGACTTGTAAAAGCTGATTGTCATTTTCTTCATGTTGTCAGTGTTTGGACACAAAAGCTGACTGGTTCACATCATTCTCACTGTTCTTGTGATCATGTTCCAGGTCACGTTAGGACACTATAATCTCAGCCACAGACTGAGGCACAGCGACAAGTAAACCAGATGAACTTCATAATGAAACAGCACAGTGGTGGTTGGAAGGGTACAGAGGGTTTGTATGATGGTGACCTCTGGGCACCTAAAACAGGGCTGCTCATCTCATTTCAAAGTTTGGCAATTCCAAACTAACCCAAAACCATAACTGGCCGCTTCAGTGTATGTTTGATTATAGCTGGAAATAAATTCTACAGGAAGTTAATCTTAAGTGACAGAACTCAGAAACTTCACATACAATTCAGAAGTATTGCCCTGTTATAATTACTTTCACATACGAACTTTCTTTTGGCTTAGAAAGCTCACTGAATTTATTGGCGCAATCAATGTAGCTTTGAAGACTGTTGCATATATCCTCATGAGTCAAATATCCACAGTACATTATAATTGTGACAGCAGTTAGCGACTACATGCTTTCTGATCACAGATATGACAGCGGCAGGCATTTCATATTAACGCTTTAACAACGTAACAATAAATTAATCACTGAATATGAGAGACATAACCACTGCATACACCATAGACACATATCTGGAGTGATCATGAAGATTGATCATCACAGCCCTTTGTCTGTGAAAGTGGGTATTGCAGCCTAAATTTGTGGCCCTCAGTACAACATAACTACAGAACTGGTGGTGGTGCTAAACATTTTTAACAAATCGAAACAATGAAAATGAGTCATGGACAGGTTCTCAGATCAGGCACTTTTGACTGTACTCGTACAAGGGCTGCGTCTGGTCGAAATACATCTTTACTTTGGAACCATGGACTGTCCAGTAAAATTTTCCTTGCAGGAATGGTGCTCCGAAGCATTACTCGATTAATCAAGACCCTCCCACGTGCTCTCTGATAGGCCGGCTGGGCTTCGTCGACGGACAGCGGCTAATTTATCGCGAGCGCGAGCTGCCCACTGGGCAGGGCCTCCCGACTGCGACTCAGTCAGACTAGCGTAGCGTGATGATTCCTCCTCTAAACCCAAACTCACCCAGGAGGGAAAACCCAGAGAGTGTGGGAGAGACAGAGACAGAGGAGAGGAGAGCGGTGAGGAGTCAACTTTCTTCTTTTCCGACTCGCTCTTTTCTTCCTCCGTTCTGTCGTTCAGCTGTGGAGGTTCCCAGCCCTCCATCTTATCGATCTTTCTGGTAGGTGTGATTTGCTTCATCGTCATAGTGATGCTGTCCCACAGACAGTGAGCTTTGTGTTCTGAGTGGCTCTTTTCGTTCTCCCATCCTTTCTTAGCTGACCTGAGAAAGAGTGACAGCACAATTCAAAGGCAGAAATAAATTTGATACTTGATTTTTGAAATTAATTTTGGAAATAATTGATACAACTTTGATACATAATGAAGTTTTTAAACAATTAGCCTTAGCATAATGAAAGGATATTCTTTCAAAACTTTTTAAAGGATATTCAAAACGGTTCTATCCAAACAATTTTTTGGCACACTTGCTGCAAATGAATTAATATAAACAAGTTCCAAGAAGTTTCAGATATTGAAAATAAAAATAGTATCTATTTATATCTCCATTAATTTTAGCATTAATGAACGAGCGCAAGCTAGACACATAATTTATTATACTGTCTGCACAACTACACAATGTTTGTGCCTGATACAAGGGCACAAAGCAACAGGAAGGAGGCCAAGCACAGTGTGCGGTTTCCATGTCAACAACACACTCAGAGTTGAGATATATATATATACACTGACTATATATACATATATATATATATATATATATATAGTCATATATACATGAGGCACTTTAACACAGCTATGAAAATACCTTCAGCTTTCCATCTGAACCTAAGATCATAAATATGCTTTTAATCTGTAATGTTTAGCGTTTAATTTTTTATTTGTTAAAATACTTTCTCCAACCTTAATCTGCAGAGAAAACTCTGTGGTGCTTTAAAATATTGCTTTGTTTTTTTTAGCGATTCAATGCATCCGTTTTTGGAAGCAGATTATTATTTCTGCCGGGAAATGACACAAGGCGAACGCCAAAAGAATTATTTGTGAATTGGCCTGAGATGTCTGTGTCCAGAACTTTGACTCCTTTAAACTGGCCCACTGAGATTTTTTTCAATGAAAAGTTTTTTCAGTAAGTACACGCATTGTTGATATGACTGAAAACAGGCATTATGTGGAAAGCATTGTATTTATGTCCATTTATGTACAAATATCTGACAAACATCTTTAAAGGATCAGTTTGACATACATTATCTAACATCCAACTGGGAAAATTTCAGTGAATAAAGGTCATCTTACCCTCTCCTGGCAGAGAGAGTGACTCCAGTCAGTAAGATGTGTTCATCGTCCTGAGAGGGAAACAACTTCTTATCTCCTCTTTCTCGCTTTGATTTCACCTTCTTCAACTTTGAATCCTGTAAAAGGTCAAAAACAGAATCAAGCAGAGCACAGCTGAAGAGTTCACGATGGTGTTATTGTACAGCGTGTGTTATCTGACAGGAAGGCTCTGGTTTCGGATGGTAAGAGTTGACTGCAGGTTTAGATCTGGCACAAGGGCATCGAATCACAAAGACACATTTCATGAGGAGCCCAGCAGAAGCTGCGTCTGATGACAGAGGCCATGCAGTGAAAACAAGAAGGCCTGTGTGGATTACAGCAGGTCGCAGGGACGAATGTGTGTGTGTGTGTGTGTGTGGTCCTGGTTTTCTCAATGTTATGGGGACCAAATGTCCCCTCAAGTACAGTAGTATCAGTAAATGTCGACCTTGTGAGTACATGTTTTTGGTTCTCATAAGAAAACAAGCTTATAAATCAAACAGAATGATGTTTTTGCAAATCTAAAACAGCAGAAAGTTTTCTGTGAGGGTTAGGTTTAGGGGAAGAGTGTGTGTAAGCAGATATAATATATAGTTTATACAGTTTAAAAACTATTTTGTCTGAACATGAAAACCCAATGCGTGTCTGTTTCTGTGTGGCCCTCAGGATTTTAAATACCAGCCCGGCTTTGCAGCTTATTATATGAAATAGAACCTTTGACACAGTTTCTCGCACCCTTTCATAAGTCATTTATTCCCTCTGGTCTGCTTTATATAGCACCACCCTTTGCTTGAGTAAAAATGAATTCACCAAATCTCACGAAAATGCCCAGATCATGTTTCATTACTAAATGAAAAGAAATATCTACAGACTGCCCATTTACTTTGGAACATTTAAAACGTTACAGAATTAAAAAAAGTTTGCCTAACGTTCTTATAACAAAGCAATACAGCTAATACAAAGTCTAAAAACATTCCTAGAACTTTTAAAATAACCTTTTCAGTGTTTTTGATACTAAATGGAAACCTTAAGGGAAACATTCTTACAACCTAAAATTGTTAGCTGGGTCATAGCGTATTAGACTTGATCATTTTATTTTTGTCTGCCAATGTTTTCACTGTCTCTCTGATTCTTAGATATCTTTATGACAGAGCAGGACAAACTCATTCTGTGTCAAGTCTCTCTCGTGCTGAGATGTGATTTATGCCTCCAATAACATCAGCTTCACTAAATGCTCCTTTTGAACTGGGAGGAAGTTTTGAGTTCTGGGACTTACAGGGTGTTTCTACAGTACAATGAAGTCTTTATCTCAAATGCTGAAGGAACATTCGATTTCTCACGATATGAAACATTTTAAAATGCTGCTAACAGAGAGTTCTCAGTTCTGCTCTGTCCTCCAGCTATGGCATGAACTTCAAGTTATGATGGCAGTTTATTTCTGCAGCATGGCTTATAACCAAGTGACGATGGAGGACGAGAGTGATTAGGACACAGGCAGGGAATGCAGGGGTTATCACAGAGAATGATTCATGTGTCTTAATACTTCCAACTCTCATACAGTCATCACATGCTAGATCTCGTACTAAAAAACCAGCCCAACAAAACACGCTTGCATCCAGCTAACAGGAAATGTTCTCTGAACGCTGGCTAGCAATCTCTGAACATTCTCTTAACATTATCAAAAAACTTCTGGCAGTAATGTTATCTTGCCTTTTACTGCATCTATTCACAAATAAACCGCAAAGACGCATCGGGTCATATCCCGTCATATTCCGATGATGATGCTCAGATATTGTTTGGGACTGTATCAACAAATGGGAACATTTCTGTTGAAAACAAAGGCAGAATGTGTGTGTGTGTGTGCTGGCATGTGTGTGTTTACCTTTGTCGAGGGGCTCAGAACTTCCTCTGTTCTCTCCGAGTCTTTATCCTGAAAGGCAAAGGCCAAGCAGCACAAAACAATGAGAACATACGCACTTCAGCTCATTAATCTATACAACCACACACACTCACACAAATATGCGGCGAACATTTTTAGCTCTCTAATGTAAACAAGGTCTTGCAGATTTGTGGATGGCCTTGAAAACGATTGTGTAGTCTCTGTTTCAGACACACACCGTCATAGCTCAGCTATTTCACGTGGCAAAACAAGACCTACGCCAACACTGAAAGTGAGAAAAATGACTTTAAAGTTTTTTGGATGAACTGATCTGATCCAGATGATCTGAAGAGACAGAGATAAGCAGCTGGAGGCCTCATATAAAAGCTTTAGCCATCAGTTTATGATTTAACTTCATCAATGTTCACAACCAGTTCTGAGGTGGCAATCAGATCATTGACTTCTCCCATGAACTGGCCAATCACAGCCGCTCTGACACTCAGCATCCTGTCAGCGGGCTGACCTCTTCCCTTTCCTTCCTGCTCCACCTGTATTATGATTTAGAGAAAGTGAGAAAGATCTACCTCTGTTCTTCCCCGCTGTTTCGAATATCACACCACTTTTACTATTTCTAACTGAAGCTGATCACTGACCCTTTCACTGTATTTACCTGGCTCACACAAAAAGTGCATTGCATTGTGGGATACGATATTCCGGTGACTCTCTTACATTGTAGCATACAATATTCACAACTGCTTTATAACGGGTTTATAATTTGCGCTGTCCGATTTTATGGGAAATGTCAGTTTGACTTGTGGTTACTACATGTCTGTAAAGAAAGATCTTCAAGCTACTAAATCGTGTGCGGGTGCTGGCATGGTTGTAGCTTTTTCTTACAACAGTTGTTTCGCATTTAACCCTGTTTTAAGAATCTATTTTTATTTAACCTATGTTAAGAAAATAACTCCGCAAATGACTTGCAATCTTATGTTTCGAACAGAGATGGAGATAGAGAGGCAAACGTTACAGATTGCAGCACAGCTTCATCACTGACACGCACCATCTCATCAAACCTCTCGGCCTCATTACAGTGAGAAAGCTCTCGAGTTCTCATTTATAACTGAAGGAGTAAAAGCTCTGAAGAAAGTGAAATATTTGTGGCTATTTTAAGAGCTTTACCCTCTGAACTCGAATCATATCACTCTGGCATATTAGCCCGTCATATGATTTATGATGGAAAACTAACCACTGTGTCAACAAGATCGTACCTCAGAATGATGATGTTTACCATCTGGCAACCTGGTGCAGTTTCAACTAATCAGCACTCTTACAAACTTACTAGCTGCTGAAGAAAGCGAATGTCACTGAAATGTCTCTGTAGAATGACTAGAACATTCTCACCATCCAATCTTCAAAACACAATCCACAACCACGTGAGGTTTTGAGAGGAACATCATGTGGACCAATTGTATGATCGTTCTTCAAACCCAGTACTATGGTAACATCATGATTTATGAATACCTTGGCATTGTTTGTGGTAATGGTACTGATAATAGCATGGTATTTTTAAATGCCTGGGATAGACCAGAGTAAAATGTCAATTTTCACTAAGCATGACATCTAGTCCATCTTTGTCTCCAAAACCGTTTGAGAAAATTTGGTCTATACAGCCAGAATATATCAGAGTTTTGACTTCTCTCGGTCCCAAGCTGTCTCAGAAACATGTTTAAAGAACAGATTCTGTAAGGAACAAGTGACACGGTCACACTGACCACAGAACAGAGTGGAAATCTTTCACTTTTCTGTGTTCTTCAATACACTGAGAAGAGGGTGAGGTGAAGAACTGCCTTCTGCATTCATTACATCAGGAAAGAGACACATATAAATCTCAGAAAAGTCACGGATGTTAATTTATGATACCATCTATGAAAATAATATCAACTTGATGTCTCACTGTAGCATTGCTTCAGACAATACGTCTGAAGAAATACATGTTATCAGAATGTCGGTTCTCTAAAAGTTCTCTCAAAGTTATCAAAAACGTTCTTGCAGTAACATTAATAGAGCTTTTCTTAACATCACATATCACAGATCTTAAAAAGTTTATTCTTAAGTAGTTAGAAATATTCGTACAACCTAAAACTGTTAGCTGAGTATCTGCTTTATCAGGACTGATCTGAACTGCCACTTTTATTCACTTTGGTGCTCATCCTCCCTCAGTTTCCCTCACTGGCTGATATAACGGGCTGTCACTCAATGTCAGTCTGATCTCAGATCAGCAGTCTCATACCACACATCAGACTCTCATATACTGAATAATAATTCAATTAAAATCATTAAACTGTGCAACACTTGTGGCACATGAGTTTTCCTAACACTGTAACTGATGCAAAAGCAGAATCAGCACACAGTCAAAACAGCAGACAAAAGCGCAACGTGATCTCTCGGGTTTAAACCCGGCGGGTGATGCATCGCGCTCACCTTCTTGTGCCACGACGCGTCCTCCTCCGACGCGTCGTCCGCCTCCGACGCGTCGTCCACCAGAACTTTGCTCTTGCTTCTTTTAAACATCTCGAGTTAAAATGCCCTGGAGATGCGAGGAAAAGGCTCTTCGTGGGCTGATGAGAATAACATCAGAATAACAACACCCGACTGTGAAGCCCTGCCTTCCCTCCTGGAGAACCTTCTTCTGTCTTCACCTTCTTCTGAGACGCGCCGCCGGATGAAGCACCTGGACCGCCGCTCCTCCCATCACGGATCCGATTGCTGCTGATCAGCTGGTTGTCATGACAACGTGGGCGGGGCGATCGGACCCTCGGACCCTCCCACCTGGACAGGAGGGATAACCAACAGCAAGGTGGTTAAATGTAATTAAATTGAATGAGCTAAATGTACTTGTAAAAATGACTAAGAAAAGAGTGAAGTTAGTCTGGGAAAGTAATCATTTGTTTGCCAAGAGGTTGTGAAGAAATATGAAATTCATGCATTTTAAGTGTTTAATATTTTCAGTATTTGTCCTGTTTTTTTGGCACGTTTTAAATACATTCTCTGCAGGCATTTGTGTTTAACTCAGCATTTGTCTTGCTCTCAGACATCAGTGGTATATAAGATATACATCATGCATAAATGTGCTCATCTGACCGAATTCTGAAATGCTTTAAATGTCTTAAATACATTAAATGTCTTAAATACATTAAATGTCTTAAATACATTAAATGTCTTAAATACAGTGGCTTTAAATGTCTTAAATACATTAAATGTCTTAAATACAGTGTCTTTAAATGTCTTAAATACATTAAATGTCTAAATACATTAAATGTCTTAAATACATTAAATGTCTTAAATACAGTGGCTTTAAATGTCTTAAATACATTAAATGTCTTAAATACATTAAATGTCTTAAATACAGTGTCTTTAAATGTCTTAAATACATTAAATGTCTTAAATACAGTGGCTTTAAATGTCTTAAATACATTAAATGTCTTAAATTCATTAAATGTTTAAAAAACATTACATTTTTAAAAAACATTAAATGTCTTAAATACATTAAATGTCTTAAAAACATTAAATGTCTTAAATACAGTCTTTGTTTGCTGTTAAATCACATGTGCATCATTTCTATGTCCTCATCATCAGAGCCTTCAGTGAGCAGATTATGATCTTGGAAATGATGAATGGTGATGGTGAGAGCTCATGGAAAACTGACTGATTAACTTAAAGATGGAGGTCTAATCTCCCTTTTAATAGATGTCAATAGCTCATTCATTATTTCTGCTTAAACACTCCCCAGCTCACAGGGAACGTTCACAGAACGTTGGCAAACATTGTCTAAAAATGTATCAAAAAACGTTCTTGCAGTAACTTCAGTAGAAACTTGTTATGTTATATATCTATATATCAAGAACGTTATTCTTAAGTTGTTAGTGGAAAGTTTACAAAACCTTACAGAAAATGTTTTTAAATACTGTTCTTATAACCAAGTGATAATGTTACAACAACATTTAAAAAAACAAGTTCCTAGAATTTTCAAAATAACATTTTTATGTTATTTTGTGTTATGTTGTTATTACAACCCATGTATGATCACTGCATGCTAACTCCTCCTGAAGATCTTACCCGGCTCTCTCTTTCTTACCTGCATACACATTTATTTATACACACCTACAGTTATAAATGGTAGAGACCAGTTATCTTTAATGATGGGAAAGCAAACATCATTAGATTGGTATTTAGGAAAGCTGCAGCTGACGAACAAGAGATGAATTGTGTACTGTACCTGTTTTTGTGCTGCTTGAATGTATGTGATTGTGTGGTTGGATGTTTAAATAGGAAGTGACTCAGACAGGTTGGTTCTGGTGAGGATTTGTAAAGCTTACTTTCTAAACTGGGTCAGTCCATTTGTCACATACTAAAGAAGACCAGACACACAAAACAACTCTCATTTCTGTCTTACATAAAGGCAAACATACGCGGTTCTGTAGATTGTAATCTGATTTTAGTGCAAATAATAAAGTGCAAATAATTTAGATTTGACGTTATGATGCAGTGATGCCCTCTGCTGTGTGACTTTAAGACCAGATGGTTTTGTTTTCTCTCTCTCGCTCTACTGTATATATGCATGGTATAGAGTTTTTAAGATGTCTTCAAGGTGAGATAGTCTATAATCTGTGTGTCTGATTATTTTTTGTTTAAAATAAAAACACGACTCAGACATGTTCATCTCTCTTCATTCAAACAGTACTTTAAATACAATCATTTATCACTCAGATCTTCAGACCCTCAAAACAATAGCAACAATCATGTGCTGCTAATGCAAATAAAAGAAACCAACACTGCAAATCTGTCACAGTACATCTCCAATTTACATCTACAAACATCCTAGAACATTTAAAATAACATTTTTGTTACTAATTGGAAACATTAGGGAAACATTCTTGCAACCTGAAATTGTTAACTGGGTGCACATGATTTATTTTGTCACCATTTTACATCATTTCTCCCATCAAGTTCTCATCTTTTTTAACTAACATTTTGCTGTTTTGTGACACTCATTTAACTGTTGTAAGATGTCCATATTCGTGAGACAATACTTAATCAGTCACAGCTTCAAATAATGGTGTTCAAATACAAATTTCTAATCATGTTAGGGCCAAATTTATATATAAAACACATCCACCAGTGAGATTTCCTGATTGATGTGCTATTAGGACACAGAACAGTGGATTAGGTCATAATCTCATTGTTTTGTTGTTGGCTGTAACTGATGAAGTGAACTGGGTTTTTAAAGCCTCTTAACACTGATGTATAATCAGGACGTTTGTACAGCTTAGTTAAATCGTTGACTGTTGAGCATTATTGATGCATGTAATGAGTTCATGTCAGATCTCGTCTTAATGAGAGGTGTAATGAACCAGCTTTATAAGAGCATAACCTTAATGCTTCATGATACTCTACACAGATCACAGATGTTCCTTGTTTGTGGACTTCAAAATGATTTACATCAAGAACTATTTAGACCAATTTATAAGAAAAAAGATGGACACAAGCATACGTCCCATAGGCAAATCCTGTACATACACACACATCAACATAAATCAACTGTGATGGCTCAGGATATTTTTAACAAAATGAGTAAAATGCTTAAAAATAATTTTTTGACATCACATTCTAAACAAATTCTAAAAACATGTAGAGAAACATATATTATATTGCTATAGTTCACGTCCCAAACACCGAGGTAATGCACACTCCTTTAAAGGTTATAAACGCTATTGCGTGTCCTTAATATTCATAATATATGAATATATTAATGAACATATGAATATATGAATATATTCATAAAACTATGAATATTAAGACAGGTTACCAAGCAACGTTTGCCTGGTGTAATTAATATTCATAAGCCAGGCTCTTCCGCGTACGGCAGCACGACCTAATTAATATTCATGAGATGGGCTTCGCGGCGTTTGTTGTCGAAACTGCCGGTGACGTCATTGACATGCGCCAGCAGCACGGTAAGACCCGCTGAAAGAGGAACGCGGGCCAGATTTGACGTTTGAAAAACAACGTAAAGGAAACATTGTGCAGCGATTGTCCAGTGAATAGAAATATGAATTATATATTATATTATTATATTATATTATTTAGCTGCACGTTTTGTTAAGGGATGTTTACGAGTGTCGCAGCATCATTTCTAGTGAAATCGAAACCTCAAACGGTTGGTTTTACTGTGAGCTTGTTTTATACGTGATGTTTATGTGATGTTTAACTCTCAATAAATCGTAACATTTAGATGCATGTGATAGGAATGTTATTGTTTAACTATAATTCCTGTTATTTTGTCACAACCAGGGCCAAAGTGCTAATAAAGTCATTTTAGATTCATTTACATACGCTGGAATAAGTTGCAGGACTGGTATGTGTAAAGGTTATCGTCTGTGACAGGAAATATATTATAATGTATTATATTAAATATATTAAAATGTATTATATTGACCGCAACACCTGCAATATCGAAACCAACAGCCGAGTATTGGTTTCGTTTGTGTATTCATTTCAAGCTTATTTTAGCTTATATTAAAATAGACTTTCAAGTTTCTTTTAACTTCTTTATCGTGTTTATGTAAAGCACATTGAATTACTTTTGTGTATGAGATATGTTATATAAATAAATCTGCCTTTTACATTGATGTGGAATGAAAGCTAAGGTCTTGATGGTGTAGGTCTGTGGACGTGTCATGTATCAGTGCCAGTGGCTTCTCCTCTGGTGGATCTGCTCATGGGTTGATGTTTTGCTTTTGATTGAATGCAGTCCTCGTGAATTCACAATGAAGAGAAGAGCAGAAGCACCAGAAGAGCCTCTGAAGAAAAGGAAGACTCTGCATGAAGACTCTTCTGATGAAGATGAGGCGTCTTCTCAGAGAACCACCAGTCAGGGTAAGAGAGATCAGCAGCTGACTCGATGTGATGTTTAGTTGTGTTTGTGTGTTTATTTGTGTGTTGGTTGTTGTTTTCTCAGACTCCAGTCAGAGTGAGTCTCTCAGTGATGTTGAAGATCACAAACCCAGTTTCTCCAGACCTTCTGACTCCCAGAATGCAGAGAGCAGTGATGTCGCTGATCAGAACTCCAGATTTTCCATGTATAACAGCGTCTCTCAGAAACTCATGGTAACATTGGCACCTCCGGGCATTTTTCCCTGATTATTATTGTTATGTTATTAATGACATAATTCTTTAATTATTCACAATCGTTGTTATAGTGTATACTCTGCCTTATCACACACTATCTTGTGTCTTCCTCTTTGTCTCACAGGCTAAAATGGGTTTCAGGGAAGGTGAAGGTTTGGGAAAATACGGTCAGGGGCGGAAAGAGATTGTGGAGGCATCAACGCAGCGAGGGAGGCGGGGTTTGGGTCTAACTCTGAAAGGTTTTCAGGGTGACCTCAACGTAGACTGGGAGGATGAGCCGGAGGTACTGCAACTTCTCCACAATGTTTCTGCTATATAAAGACATTCCTTAAAACTAAAACAGACAGTTTCAGCACCACAGTCTTTCCATTGAATAGGATGTCCAGATTTATCCATTGTATGTATCTAATTATTGATGTGTCTGTCTCAGCCTAGTGCTATAGAGCAGGTAACATGGTTTCCAGAATGTTCTACAGAGATCCCAGACACAGATGAGCTAAAGGACTGGATGACTGTGGGGCAGGTACTGAAGATATTGTGTTTCATTTATTTGTTGTCTCGTTTTTCTACAAGCTATAACCTCATTATTTGATAGACTGTGAAATATTTGTATTTTAAAAATTAATTAGTCACATTTGTACAGTTTAAGTGCAAAAAGCTAAATGGTGAAATTAAAACTCGTGATAAAATATGATGACAAATCTGCTCAAATATGCATTTCCCTTCACAATTTAATGCAAATGAATTTTTAACCTAAAACCATAATCAAATGAATCAAATAAAGTTTTTCTGCAGCTATGCGGGTTTATGCATATAGTATATACAACTACCTGTGCTTACATGTGTTATGTAATAATTTTCTTAGAAGAAGCTAAAGATTGAAGATGAAACTGAATTTTGCTCAGAGAATTTTCTGCACCTGCTGCTCCGCTGTAAGGTGAGTGTGTGAATGAGTCAGAGTTGTTTTCATTGTACTGTCTTGTGCCGGACCAGCATGCATTGCGCTTCATGTCTGGTGTTTTTGATTTTATGTCTTTGCAGAGCGTGTTTGATGACTTAGAGGGTGAGGAGATGAGACGAGCTCGTACGCGAGCCAACCCCTATGAGACCATACGGGGGGCTTTCTTTCTTAACAGGTGGGTTTCATCTCCATGTGTACACAATATAAACACACACGTTTGCTAATTCTTCTCTTTGCTTCTGTTCTCTTCAGAGCTGCTATGAAGATGGCAAACATGGATCATGTTTTTGATTATATGTTCACTAACCCAAAGGACTCTCAGGGGGTGAGAAAATTAAGTCCATACTGTCCGACACTGATGTATATGTACTGTCATTATGGTGCTGAAGTGTGTGTCTGTGTAGAAGCCACAGACCCGTGATAAGGAAGGTGAATTACTGTATTTCGGGGATGTGTGTGCGGGTCCTGGCGGATTCTCGGAGTATGTTCTGTGGCGGAGGCGCTGGCATGCCAAAGGTTTTGGTATGACTCTTAAAGGAGCCAACGATTTTAAACTGGAAGATTTCTTTGCTGCTCCGAGCGAGCTGTTTGAGCCCTATTACGGTATGTTACTGTATAAAGTGAACAGCTGGATTTGGAAACAAACCCATTTTGCTTGTGTGATCTGATACGTTTGACTAAACCAGGATAATTGATGTGAATAAATGTTGGGTGGGATTTTATTTTATTTTATTTGAGAATTAACTGGAGGGTAAAAAGTGGGCGTTACATACCCGAATGGAGCCAGGTGGCTGGAGGGGATTGGTTGAAAAACAAGGAAAGAAAAGTTATTTTACATATTCATTAAATTCCAAAGGCAGATGTTTTTTATAATGAAAGATGCTTCACTGTGATTTTTAACCTGCTGGTAAACGTTTGTGTTTCAGGTGAGGAGGGGATTGATGGTGATGGTGACATCACACTGCCCGAGAACATCAGTGCCTTCCGTAACTTTGTCTTAGACAGCACTGAGGGGCGGGGCATGCACTTTCTAATGGCTGATGGGGTAAGAATGTTACATCGTCAGCTGTGATTGGTTGACATGTTGCTGTTGTTGACGTGATTGGTTGGTGTGTACTGATGGTGTGTTGCTCCTCAGGGTTTTTCTGTGGAGGGTCAGGAGAACATTCAGGAGATTCTGAGTAAACAGCTCCTGCTGTGCCAGTTTCTCACAGCCATGTCTGTTGTCAGACCAGGTATCGTATGTTTTCTCTGTGTGAGAATCCCATCCCCCCAGCAATTTCATGTTATTGTATTAGAATATAGGACCATGACTGAGTAGACTGAATATCGCATGGCAGAAAATATTTGGTAGTAATCAGCACACAGTAAAAAAATAAATGAAAGGTACACACTGTCCTTTGTCTATATTTCTTATTTCTTTATTGTGTGGGGTGATCAGGACTTTTCTGGAAGGTGACCTTTGGCCAGTGGGTGTGTAGTCCTCAGATGAGGGTCGGGGGTGTGCCCTTCTGTAGATGCTCTGCCCAAGAGGCCAAGTTTGAATATGAATTTACTTTAGAATTAAAATTTTGAAGACCTTTTAAATAGTGTGTTATCCATCAGTTTTTTTGTTTGTGTTGGTTGGTTAATATTTGTGAACAGCAGTTATATTGCCCATGCTCAGTGTAAGGAAGAGCTGGGTTGTGATTGGTTGATTTTTTTTTCCAGTTAAGCCATCATCTGTTGAAGATGAACTGCTTTCTCTGTATCAGTGCTCTGGTGTAACACTTGTTTTTCTCAAGGATGTTTCTGTTCTCCGTTTCCATCAGTTTTCTCAGATAAAAAGCCTGATACGGCATGATCACTCTGGGTTCGGTCAGCATCAACTCGTTTCCATCTTTGTCATGGAGGACAGTATCGCTTTTACATTTCTCTCTTGGTTGTTTCTCTTATCTTGCCCAGACATTCAGTGTTGGAGGACAGCTAGTTTTTTGACACTTGTCCCAATTTGTTTATCTCTTTAATGATGGATTTTGCTGTGCAAATAAACTGTGAAGTTTATTTGATTCCTTTAAAGTTTTTGCCTTGTTTTTTCTCTCTCGTGATGTTGTTATACAGCCATGTCTTAGATCTGTGTAGAATTCTCCCAGGCACAGATCTAGTGTCTATTTTGAAATGATATAATTACCTGGATAATTATGTGACTTAAAAGAGGAGAATCGGACACTTTGGAGGTAATTATGATGATTCAGATAAAGAAGGATACTTTTTATAGATACCGTAATGTCAGTTCTGCTGTTAAAGTGACTGTATTGAACACTTTTGTGGAGTTTTATTTAATTTTTCTGCTGATGGCTGTTTATATTGTTAATCAATGTTTCGGAACTGCTGTCTGTTTGTTTGAGCAGCTATAACAACATTTAGTCAAGCATGTTTGTGTTTACAGGTGGACATTTTATGTGTAAAACCTTCGACCTGTTCACGCCATTCAGTGTGGGTCTGATTTATCTGCTGTACTTGTGCTTCGATAGGATCTCGCTCTTCAAACCTGTCACCAGCCGGCCTGCCAATTCAGAGAGGTGCGTGTGTGTTCTCTCTGACCAATCAGAGAAGAGTATGACCAATCAGACCAATCTGACCAATCAGAGAAGAGTAAGAGATTCTGTGTATGGCTGATGGTCAAAGAACACTGACAGTACATGTAACTTATATAACTTATGTAACTTATATACCTGGAGTCTGTATGTGCAGCGTAATAATATGTGATGTTTTTTGAACTTGAATGCACAAGAATGAGCCAAGCCCTTTATACTGATTCAGTTGTGATTTGTTAAAGGCATAGTTTACCCGAAAACAAAGGAGATATTTTGAAGCAAGTTGGTAGCCAGACAACATTGGCACCCATTGACTTTCATTGTATGGACACAAAACCACTGAGACATTTCTCAAAATATAGAATAAGTAAGTCATATGGGTTTGGAATGAGAAATTTAAATTTTTTGGTGAACTATGCCTTTAATGGATAGTTGATTGACGTTTTTTTAATCAGATTACCCCTATTTATAATCTAATGGAACGTTTTTATTTACATAATAACAAATACAGCAACACATTTGAAGCCAGTGTGAGTTCAAACAGGAAGTGTTTCCGTATCAGATGTGAAGTCTGTTGTGGTGTGTGTATGCAGATATGTGGTGTGTAAGGGTTTGAAGCCGGGCACAGATGCAGTGAGAGATTATATGTTCACAATCAATCTGAAACTGAATCAGTTCAGGCACTCGGACAGAGATGTTACTGAAGTGGTTCCTCTGGACATCATTAAAGGAGACACAGATTTCTTCCAGCACATGCTCAACTCCAATGAAAGGTATCACTCTCTCTCCCCCTCTCTCTCTCTCCCTCTCTCCTCTCTCTCTCTCTCTCTCTCTCTCTCTCTCTCTCTCTCTCTCCCTCTCCCTCTCTCTCTCTCTCCCCCTCTCTCTCTCTCTCTCTCTCTCTCTCTCTCTCTCTCTCTCTCTCTCTCATCTCTCCCCCCCCCTCTCTCTCTCTCTCTCTCTCTCTCCCTCTCTCTCTCTCTCTCTCTCTCTCTCTGTGACTGTCGGACACACTTTTTTTTCATGGAGCTGTGATCTCTTGCAGTCATTGTGCGGTACAGATCAAAGCACTGGCAAAGATCCATGCGTATGTCAGAGATACGTGAGTAACACTTTTCCTCTGGTGTGAATTCATTTCATACTGTGTGTGTGTGTGTGTGTGTGTGTGTGTGTGTGTGTGTGTGTGTGTGAAGGTGTATTGCTGATACAGTTGTGTGTGTGTGTCTTTGATTAGGACTCTTTTTGAGGCCAAGCAAGCAGATATCCGTAAAGAATGTTTAAGTCTGTGGGGAGTGAGTATATAAACCATTGCTTTACACAGTTTCTGGATTTCTGAGTATTATTTATAACCAATGAATGATGTCTAGCGGTCGACTACTGGTGGGTTTTGAGTGGCTGACAGCGCCTTTGGCCGTGCAGTCGTATCTCAGAAGATTCTGAGAACATTGTTTTCCTTTGGGATGACGTGAAGATGTTGATTTGTAACTTCATTTGTCTGCAGATTCCTGATCAAGCGAGAGTCGCTCCTTTTCCGTCAGATCCAAAAACAAAGTTTCAAGAGCTTGTGAAGGTAAAAGTATGTGTGTGTCTAGTATTTTACAGTTGATTGTTTATCATTCTACAAACATTTTGTTGTATACTTTCAGGGGTCAGACATGGACAGTTTTAATACCCGACCAACCGCTCTGAACTCTGAAAATCTGGATAAACTGCAGCACGTCCTGGATTACAGGTGCATTGTGGGAGGTGGAGAACAGCTCTTTCTCCTGGGACTTGGGGTAAGGAATATGTGATGTGATATTTCTATAATTTAGGTTATATGTATATATCGCAATTGGGTCTTGTTCTTATTGTATAGAGCTGCATGTGTTTGACTGTGTGTGTAGAAATCTCAGATCTACACCTGGGATGGTAAAGCCCCATTTCGCTGGAAAAAGCTGGAGAACTTCAAGCTGGAGCTGCCCAGAGACACATTGCTGAGTGTGGAGATCGTTCAGGAGCTGAAAGGAGAGGTAAAGAGAGAGAGATCAAAGAATGATGAAAACACAGGGGTGATATGAGTGTAACCAAGGATAGAAAAGACAAAGAACAAAATATGAAAGCTGTGTGGCCAGAAATGATGTCACGTCTTAGAAAACTGACATCTTTATTCTTCATTTAAACATCTTAAAGATGTATTGAATATTTTGTATGCATGTTGCGTAGTTGCGCTTGGAGTGTAATCTGAAGCTTAGCTTTGAGAAGAATCTAAGGAAGCGAAATATTACACTTAACATATGAGCTAAGCTTGTTGAATCGAGGCTCAGGAGAATGAATGCTGTAATCAAACACAAGAGAGGACCAGTGATTAGTAACTGATTACATTGTAGTCAATGGATTCTTTATTTCCAGTGAGTGTAATATATATATATATATATAACATAGATGAAAAATTATGATGAAAATGATGAAAAGCGAATTTTCATCAATAAAGATGAAAATTTGCTTTTTCCTTGCGTAATAATGACTTTGTGATGATAATGCATATATGAGATGAGTTAGTTTCCATCTCTGTTCTAAACTGCATCTGTTATAACGAACCATCATGATCTCATTCGTCTTGTATTTTCATTTTCATGTCTTAATGCACAAAATATTCCACATATGTATCTCCATATGGAGTTCTAGAGAAGTTTTCAGTGAGATTGTTGAATTGTAAGACGCATTGTTACATGCAAAAATGACAGATGTTCTCAGTAGGTGGTCATGTTTGTATGACGGATAGATGTCTTGTCTTAGTTGTGTTAAATTTGAATCATTGGTGAAAGTATCGTTTTTATAATTTTATATAATCACGGCTTATATTGCCGTTCTTAAAGGGATAGTCCACCCAAAAATGAAAATCTTTCCATCATTTACTCACCCCCATGTCATTCTAAACCTGTATGACTATTTTTCTGCGGAACACAAAAGAAGATATTTTGAGAAATGTCTCAGTTGTTTTGTGTCCATACAATTGGAGTCAGTGAGTGGCACCGTTGTTTAGTTACCAACATACTTCAAAATATCTTCTTTTGTCTTCCTCAGAAGCAAATACACATTGTTTATACAATTCAGATATACGCGATGTCTATACACGAAGTGTATATTGTAAGAGCTGTTAATATCTGCTGTGGCAGGGAAAAGCACAGAGACGCATTAACGCCGTTCACGTTCTGGATGCCCTCGTTCTCAACGGTACTGACATCAGACTGCAGCACTTCAACCAGAGGTGTGAATTACTGAAGCCTTCATCCTGATCTATTGTTTCTTTAATGAAGCCGTAAGTTATGATAGACGGTCAACCATCCGCTCATTTACTGACAGATCCGCTGGAACTGCTGTTGATTAAGGTCTGTTTCTAAAACGGAATGAGAAATGTTGCTCATCTTCTTTTGTTGCAGAATCCAGATGGCAGAGAAGTTTGTGAAAGCTGTATCCAAACCCAGCAGACCGGACATGAATCCCATCAGGTGGGATTCCCATCTCTCTGTCTCCCTCTCTCTCTGTCTCTCACTTTGTGGTTGTTCTAATTATCATGTTAATGTATCAGCAGTTGCTCTGGGGGCAGGATGTCCTGTGAGCTCAGCAGTGTGCATCCTGTAAAATTAATGAAGATACTGTGTTTTACTAGAGTCTAGACAGGCCCTACATGTTTTATGATCATACTGCAAATCAGGACACTTGATGTTGACTTGTTCTCTCTCTCTCTCTCTCTCTCTCTCTCTCTCTCTTTCTTTCTCTCAGAGTGAAGGAGGTCTACAGGCTAGAGGAAATGGAGAAGATCTTTGTACGGTGAGTTTCCACCACATCAGTCACTTACATGAAGATTCAGAACTGATGGTCTTTATATACAGTCGAGTGCACTTTAAAAGTCTGGGACTCTGAATGTCATTTAAACCTGGAAATAAACAAAGTTTCAGTTTGAACCTGACTGTATGTTCTGTACTCCAGGTTAGAAATGAAGATAACTAAGAGTTCAGGTGGGATGCCGAGACTGTCGTACACGGGCAGAGATGACCGACACTTCCTCCCCAGCGGACTTTACATCATCAAAACCATCAATGGTGAAAGGGAGGGGCATGGTAACAGGTTATATTGGGGGAGGGGTTTGTCGATCACATTTAATGAACGAGTTTTCCTTCATCCTTTACACAGACCCATGGACAATGGCGTTCAGTAAAAATTCTAAAAGGAAGTTTTTCTACAATAAACAAACCAAAGAGTCGACGTATGTATTGCCGCCCGGTTCTGTGGCTCCTTTTCAGTAAGTGTTACAATACTAATCTATGGCCACAATGTTTCCTGAAGATGTTGCACAACCACATCTGGTAATTGCGCAGTTTTTAACCTGCAGAGGATTTTGAAGCTTTTTGCTGTTGCAAAAATGGTAAAATCTTTAAGTCTACCGGCTATACGTTCAAATTGGTGGCAATGCCTTGCCTCATTAACCTTTGTTATGCATTACTGTACACATTTTTTGCTTATTTCTACAAACTATGGGCTGAGTCAAAATAATTTCCTGTGGTAACCAACAGCGCATCACAGATACTGTCAATAGAGCTGTAACTGAACCTAGAACATTGTTTAAAAATAGTATGCTAATATTTATTAAAATACAAAATTGTGGGTTTGCATACATAAACAGCCCGTATGCTTGTTTTTTTTTCAACCTCTTTCCCTCTCTGTCACTCTCCTGTTTCTCTCTCTCAGTGCATGTCATCAGGACAGGCTGTTTTGGGCTTGGGAGGAAGGTGTCAGAGTTCACGACTCGCAGACGCGGGTCAACCCCAACAAACTTTCTAAAGATGACGTGCTCTCCTTTATCCACCAGCACTGTCAACAATAAGCTTCAAGATCATATGCTCTCCCGAGTCACACTTGAGGGTGCTGCAGACAATACGTTCTCCTCACCACCAGGGGGCACTGTAGCTTTCACAAGAGTCGACCAAGAGGCTTTAAAACATTCAGACTTTGTTCCTTCACACTTCAAAGATCAAACTGAAAATATCCAGCAGGTGGACAGCAGGGTGTGTTGGTGCCCACTGGTCTGTATCTGCAAGTGTCCGGTATCTTCACAGGATAAACTCAGCTGACATGTTTTCCACTTTTCCATGTCTTTCTCCAGAGCATCAAAACTCTTCCTTTACTTACAGGTGACAGTGCACGCATGGCAAAAGTTTATTTGAACCTAAACCTTGTTAATGCTGAAATATTACTTTACTAAAGACTCGGATGTGTAGCCACAGGTTCCCCTCCATCAGAACAAACCTGAAAGATAACACCATTAAACAGCATGATCGTGTGTATTGGGGTTCTGTGCATGTGGTGGGACTTTTGTCTTTGTTCCTGCTGGTTTTGATTTTTTCAGTGTCTAAAATATTAGAATTTGCATTTCTGATGATTTTGGAAAATATTTCAATTTCAAGCTTGTTCATGATTACAGTAACTACTAAGGAAGTTTATTCCTTAACTAATATCGTCAGCTTCATTATTTGTCTTAATTGGATTTTGCTGTATGTGTTTGTATGAAGACTTTTTATTTGGAGAATATTAAAATAGCTTTTTTGACAGTTCTTTTGTTTTACGGTTATTATTACATTTCTTTCCACTAATGTGTTTGGTGCGCCTCTTTGGTATTTATCAGGAGATATAATTAGTGTTTTTTGAGACAAAAGCTTGAAGACCAAAAAGAACATAATGTTGATTTTATGCTCCATTGTACCACGTGGAAACTCTGACAGAGGATTTGGAGCCGGGAGCGCTGGTGATAAGACACTCCATTTGTTTCTGCTTGTGCTGAGGATCCACACAGCCTGGAAGAACAGACTGTTTGAACAATGAAAACAGAAGACAGCTAGATTCTGAGGAAATGCTTGACTGTGGATAAGTTGCCACCGTGATGCTAGGATGTAGTGGGTGGTTGCCATGGTGTTTCTATGTGGTTGCTAATACACTTTGAGTGGTTGCTAGGGCATTGCTAGGTGGTTGTTTAATGGCTCACATCAAAAGAGCCCTTCCCCAGGTATCTGATGTTCTGATATTCTTGTAGATTTGTGGGATCGTTTTATTGCCCAGGTAACCATCGTATGACTTGCCCATAGCAAGATAAGTTCTCTGAAGTTCAGTGCTTAGGGTTAGAGATTTGATCAGCAATAGAGAGGATGACAAATGTACATCTGTTTTCTTCTCCAAAACCTAAACAATATAAGAACCGTCACTGTAACTGTGGCGTTGTTAATCAGTGTATTCTCTGTGTTGTTCTCTGATGCTTCAGGCGTCTCAAGGACGATGAGACACAGGCAGTCTTTTGTATGCAGGTGTAATGAGACCCTTCCTTTCCCTGTGTGTTCTCTATCCATCTCCTGCTTTGAGTTTGTGACTGGAAAGCTGAGCAGGGACTCGCCTAAAGGACAATTAAATTTCCCTGTAGATGGGTTCAGGTAAAGAGGTTCCTCTCATCCGAGGACACACCCGAGTAACCACACCGGGAATGTATGCAAACTGTTTTCCTCTCCCCATTCACTCTCTTTCTCTCTCTCTCTCTCTCTCACTCACTCTTCTGGCCAAGGCTTTCAATGTGTCATCTCCTGAAAGCAATTGAAGAGTGCCCCAGTAATGTCAGTGACCAGCAGTGAGAGAGTGTCCAGAAAATATAACAGTATTATATCCTTCTGCAGGGCGTCAGTTTTTATTAAAATAAAGTTTAAAATTCTGGTCACTTGAAAGATGACTGGAAGAAAGTAAAATCAGTTCAGAGGGGCACGGCTTATGGTAGAAAAACTACAGTTAAGGCACACTTGAATTGAACTCTGCTTTGAAATCAAACCCATGACCTGGTGTTGCAAGCACCATGCTCTACCAGAATCATTCAGCTCCATGATATATTATCATATGTCATGGTGATATATTATCATATACAGCATGGTGATATATTATCATATACAGCATGGTGATAAATTATCATATAGCATGTGATATATTATCATATACCATGGTGATATATTATCATATACAGCATGGTGATATATTATCATATACAGCATGTGATATATTATCATATACAGCATGTGATATATTATCATATACCATGGTGATATATTATCATATACAGCATGGTGATATATTATCATATACAGCATGTGATATATTATCATATACAGCATGTGATATATTATCATATACAGCATGTGATATATTATCATATAGCATGGTGATATATTATCATATACAGCATGTGATATATTATCATATAGCATGTGATATATTATCATATACAGCATGGTGATATATTATCATATACAGCATGGTGATATATTATCATATACAGCATGGTGATATATTATCATATACAGCATGGTGATATATTATCATATACCATGGTGACATATTATCATATAGCATGTGATATATTATCATATACAGCATGGTGATATATTATCATATACAGCATGTGATATATTATCATATACAGCATGTGATATATTATCATATACAGCATGGTGACATATTATCATATAGCATGTGATATATTATCATATACAGCATGGTGATATATTATCATATACAGCATGGTGATATATTATCATATACAGCATGGTGATATATTATCATATACAGCATGTGATATATTATCATATACAGCATGGTGATATATTATCATATACAGCATGGTGATATATTATCATATACAGCATGTGATATATTATCATATACAGCATGGTGATATATTATCATATACAGCATGTGATATATTATCATATACAGCATGTGATATATTATCATATACAGCATGTGATATATTATCATATAGCATGTGATATATTATCATATACAGCATGTGATATATTATCATATACAGCATGGTGATATATTATCATATACAGCATGGTGATATATTATCATATACAGCATGTGATATATTATCATATACAGCATGTGATATATTATCATATACAGCATGGTGATATATTATCATATACAGCATGGTGATATATTATCATATAGCATGTGATATATTATCATATACAGCATGGTGATATATTATCATATACAGCATGGTGATATATTATCATATAGCATGTGATATATTATCATATACAGCATGGTGATATATTATCATATACAGCATGTGATATATTATCATATACAGCATGTGATATATTATCATATACAGCATGGTGATATATTATCATATACAGCATGGTGATATATTATCATATACAGCATGTGATATATTATCATATAGCATGTGATATATTATCATATACAGCATGGTGATATATTATCATATAGCATGTGATATATTATCATATACAGCATGGTGATATATTATCATATAGCATGGTGATATATTATCATATACAGCATGGTGATATATTATCATATACAGCATGGTGATATATTATCATATACAGCATGGTGATATATTATCATATACAGCATGTGATATATTATCATATAGCATGTGATATATTATCATATACATCATGGTGATATATTATCATATACAGCATGTGATATATTATCATATACAGCATGTGATATATTATCATATACAGCATGTGATATATTATCATATAGCATGTGATATATTATCATATACAGCATGTGATATATTATCATATACAGCATGTGATATATTATCATATACAGCATGTGATATATTATCATATACAGCATGTGATATATTATCATATAGCATGTGATATATTATCATATACAGCATGTGATATATTATCATATACAGCATGTGATATATTATCATATACAGCATGGTGATATATTATCATATAGCATGTGATATATTATCATATACAGCATGGTGATATATTATCATATACAGCATGGTGATATATTATCATATACAGCATGTGATATATTATCATATACAGCATGTGATATATTATCATATACAGCATGTGATATATTATCATATAGCATGTGATATATTATCATATACAGCATGTGATATATTATCATATAGCATGGTGATATATTATCATATACAGCATGTGATATATTATCATATAGCATGTGATATATTATCATATACAGCATGGTGATATATTATCATATCAGCATGGTGATATATTATCATATACAGCATGTGATATATTATCATATAGCATGTGATATATTATCATATACATCATGGTGATATATTATCATATACAGCATGTGATATATTATCATTATGTGATATATTATCATATAGCATGTGATATATTATCATATACAGCATGTGATATATTATCATATAGCATGTGATATATTATCATATACAGCATGTGATATATTATCATATACAGCATGTGATATATTATCATATACAGCATGGTGATATATTATCATATAGCATGTGATATATTATCATATACAGCATGGTGTATATATCATATATGATATATTATCATATACAGCATGGTGATATATTATCATATACAGCATGGTGATATATTATCATATAGCATGGTGATATATTATTACCATGGCAACAGCGCAGTACTTTATAACATTTTCTCACGTGTTCAGTGATTGTTTCGGATGGGAATACAGCAACATTAAGACATTCATCAGATCACTAGGTTTTTGTTTTTGCTGGCGACATTTCGAGCTGTTCAGGTAGGCAGCTCACCAGGTTTGAGAACACAGCCGCAGTAGCATCACACTTGCCTTCTTTGTATGGGAATCGCTCGTATGTTATGAGCACTTATGAGGGTCTTAATAAGTTGCAGTATTTCTGAGGCTATTTTTAGCTTCTGAAATATTAAAAATGGAGGTTTTTAATTTCACTTTTCAGTTTCTACCTGCCGAGCAGAGGCGCGCACCCCCGCGGACGCGCGCTCTCCTCTCCAGGTGCGCGGCGGGTCCGACTCGAGCGGTCCTGATGCTGGTCGCTCCGTCCACATTTTAACAAAATAAACATTTTGGGCTTTTTATTTCACGACGGGGACGTCTGACACCGACGGGACGCAGATTTTGGACTTGTTTCCAACTCCGGACAGCCGCCATGGCATCGATCGGGGAGTTTGATCCGCTGAACAGCTGCGTACCGGCCACCAAAATAGAGATCACCGTCTCCTGCAGGTGAGCCACTGAATATGCAAGATTTATCCCTATACATTTGTTCTTCCTTTGGGATAAAGATCTGATCTTTTCTTTAAGGTCTGGAGATGTTGGGGGAAACTATTGAAATGTGATGGAAAGGATTTGGTTGCGGTTTTTTTTTTTGGCACTGGACGAAATGTAGTGAACTATTGAAATTGAGATGGAGCCAAATATGTTTACTGTATAAAATGATATGAAAGACTGTATCCGTCGTGCTTGAAGAAAGTGGAGATTCATATGAACATTATAAGCATATGATCATCATTTAGTGTCATTATTATAATATTCATGTATTATAATAAAGTAGGTGAGGTTTTGTCTGTTTGCATTGATCTCTTTAAAGGCTGTATGTCAAAACCTAGTTAGCTGCCTACCCAGGCTGCATGTTTAGGCATGATAGGTGTGTTCACATTACTCTGCTGATGTTTAAAGGTTAAAGTTTTATTGTTTTATGTTCAATTGCATTTTCACGTTTTGTTTTGCATATTGTTTTGCATCTTAAATGTGAAAAATTGGGGATGTTCAGCGCCAACCTGCCTGTTTTTTGCTATTCCACGACTAACAGGCAGCTACGTTTCTGTGATTAGTTTAGCTTTTATCAAAAGCGAATCAAACAAACCCAGTTTAATTTATAGTGGTTATAAAGGGCAACCTTTCTGAATGCCTGCCTGACCTCTCCGGCTCGGTGTCCCTCCGGACAGCTCTTCCTCTTGCTGGACGGACCACCAGCAACAAACAACAGCAGAGAGTCTGTCCTGAATAATGAATGTGTCGACTGCTGAAGCCGTCTGTGTGTTTGCATAAAGCCTTCACTTCAGTCACGGCTTGCCCATTTATCCAAAGGAGGTCTCTTTATTCAGTAGACACATCTGCGGCCGCAGGCTTTGCCCGCTGAGCGTTCGGCAGTAATTTGGCTGAGGTGGAAGACGGGGCAAGAAAATGGAGCGAGCAGAACTTCATGGTGCATATTTCATAGGGGCCTGCTGGGAGTCGAACGCAACACATCAGAATTGATGAAATATGAAATAGAGCAACAAAATATGCGCAGAAGTGTTTCAGTTATAGATGCCCAGCGGGCTTCTTTGATGTAATTCTCTGTGGCATCTGTGATTTTACTGTACCAGGATAGTGTACAAATAGTTAAAGTCAATTGTAGACTATCCATTATATTTAGAAGAACTAAATATTAAAGTCGCCATGAAAGGGTTGTGACGTTCATCAAGAGATGTCGTTTTAAAAGGGAAGGGGAAGTTCAAGTTTTTTAAAAAATGATGCAAACAAAACATGATGTGAACAAATGAATGATTTACAATAAACATTGGTTATTTTATATTAATTCAAGATGGACGCCGCTTAAGTGGCAACAAGTTATTCAGGGAGTGTCTTTGTGTCTGTGCTTTCTGCTGGTAAACTGTGGAAGCTGTTTGCAGGGGAAGCCGGTTCATCCAGACTGTTTGTCACTGTCGACACAGATTACACCAGATGTTGTTGTGTCTCTTGATAAGGGAGAGTCTGGAGAATTGAAGAATGTGTTAAAGACTCTCAGATCTGGAGATCTGTTGTGTGTACCAGGGAAAACTTCATATCTTTCAGACTGTGACCATATTTTGAAGGCAAAGGAAAACATTTTCCCTGCATATGTATTAAACATATGACTCAGTTTTGGAAAACATTGTGCTGTGCCGTCAGTCTTTGAGTAAAGAATTCTCACTTGTCTAGAAGAGACAGAACAGGCTACAGTTATGTAGGTCTGCTGTGCTTTTAGTACTTGCATCAGATCATAACCTGATTTGGAGATTGTCCCGTTTTATGATTTCCCGATTTTATTACGTTCAGATGTCACAGGTGTAGATGAATTTGCTCAACAATAGCCACATTTGCATAAACGTAAAGAAAAAGTTGTTACCATAAGTAACACGATGCCCCAATGTTCAAGGTCATCACCTTTAGCCAAAGCTGTTACATTGGGCGTTATGTTAAGGGATCTTCTCAATAGTGTGCACAGGGCATGCTCCCCATTGAGATGCCAGAACTTCAGGAGTCATTTATTCAGCTTAAAAACGTCACAGCAGATGTCACACAGCACCTCCTGTTGCTCAGAGCTGCATCCTGCAGACCAGAGATGGAATCGATTCTCTGCTCAGCCGGATGGATTAATGAGCTCTCTGTTGTACTGTTCTAGCCCCTCTGTTTACTCCACCAATACAATTCTTACCAGTCATTACCGCTCGTCCATCACTGGCCATCCTGAAGCTGTGTGATGTTATTTAAATACCCCGTCCGAGACTAATAACAGACTGATGGATGGAAAACCAGGTAAATGGTTTTTGCAGTTGCAGAGTTATGAATCGTTGCTTTTTATCAACAGAGGCTGGGGTTCAAGCCAGGTGGTTGGGGGAGGGGTTACAGAGTAAGAGGGGTTTGTGAGGACATCGGGAAAGGAAGGCTTTTTTAGAGGCGAAGGTAATACATTTTGATGAACGATTACAAAGAAATGTAACAATTAGATCAGGAACATGCAAGTAAAGAGGGACAATGTTGCTCTGATGTTGACAGCACATATGCACTTATATGTTTTTTTTAAAGTCAGGATTATATCTAATCTTATATCTAATCTTATATCTAATCTTATATCTAATTTCTTTTAATATACATGTATTAAAAATAGGCTGACACTTTAAGGTTCTATTTGTTAACATTAACTTTATTTAACATGGACTAACAATGCACAATTGTTTTTAGCATCAATCTTTGGTAATGTTAGTGAAAACAAATGTGATTGTTCAGTCATGTTAGTTTACAGTGCATTAACTAATGTTAACAGACACAACTCTTGCTTTGGAAAAATTTATCGGTGAACGCTGAAATTAACATTACGATGAATAAATGCTGTATAAGTGTGGTTCATTGTTAGTTCATTTTAACTAAGGTAGTTAACCAAAGTTACCAAGTAAATTTTCAATCTTTAATGCAAAAAGTAAAAGCACAGAAAGTGGAGGCATGTTTTGTCACTGTTTTCCAGTGAATGAACACACACACGTTTGATATTCAGTGATGGAATAGCAGGCGGTGATTAATCAGTCACCAGACGAGAGGAAACTGGGTCAACATTTCATTTCATGTTCATGACCTTCATTATTGATGTGTGGTAGGAGAAAGGCTGAAATCTGTCATCAGTGAGTCTGTTTGTTTAGATTAAAGCTACATTGCTTTCGCTTTACATTGACAGCCACTTGATTCCTGCAGAGACATTTTGTGGGTTTATAACTGCAGCAATTATTTTGTTCCTTCTGTGTTATTGAGCACTTCTGTTTTTGTCTTTCTGCAGGAATTTGCTGGATGTTGATACATTCTCAAGATCTGCACCAGGTAAGTTGTGATCTTTTGTTGTGTGTGGCGTTACTTCCTGTTGTGTTGCTTGACACGTCTACAGCAGTCAGTGGCTGTCTGGAATCATATACTTCCATTCTATTCTGCAGTATACAGTATGCATACTGTGCACAGTATGCAGACTTTCTGTAAGCATGAAATACCCTTGCATACAGAAATATATTATTTCTCTGAATAAATCTCTGAGTACTGTATCCCTTGAGCCACACAGCGTGATGAGGTCATGTGACAGCGTTGTATGTCGATGTTCTTGGTTGTAGTTTTACATACTGTTTTTTAATAAACGCATAGTAATTAGTGAGCAGTGAGCTAGTATTACATTTCGAACATAGTCATCGTTTTGATTACTGTGAGCTAAGAAACTTCGTTCTTCATTCTTGAAATGTGGTTCAAGGTTTTGCATTTACATATTCATTCAGCTCTGTGATTCTCTTGCTCGAGTTATGAGCAGATCTTTATTCTAAGAAAGTTTTATTTACTGTTCTTAAGGGGAATAAAATGGCTGTTCTGCATGATAATTTGAAAGTGGCACTATTTTAATAGTGCATTATTATGATTGAGGTTTTTCTCTCAGCTAAAGTGCAAAACATTTTCCCCCACATGCATAGCTATGAATATTATTAAAATGAATTATTGCTGTTGCCTTGAAAATGAGGTATTTCTGTCTATTTGGTATATAAAATGGTTGCTAAAAGTGTGGTACCCTTAGGGCATTTATTTTTTCTCTCTCCTTTGTCTGGAAGTATCAAAGAACCATTTGTTTTTCAAAGTAATCTCAGAGTTAAAAAAAGAATCAGGTTTAAACTTGTCTTTCTAAATCTACCTAATTTTAAGAGGCCTAAATTATAACATTTATTAATCTTTCATTAAGCTACTGCTCACAGCAATCAAACGCTTGACTGAGGTCTGAGCTGCCGTCATTTACTCTGAAATTTATTCTGAATCACTTCCTCGCTCGGTCTAGCAGAGGTCATACCTGAACAGATGCCTCTGCTCGTTCTAAAATACTTTTTGTGCTCTGATGATTGTTATATGTAATTCATATGATTTGTCAATTGTTAAACATTATCTATTCCAGTGTAGTTACTGGACATTTTTGAAGAGTTAAAAACAATTAATCTGGTCAGTCTCACCTTGTCTCATGCCAAAAGATTCAGCATGGATAATGCCTTGCTTAGAATAACAGTTGCATCACAAAAACAAGTGATGCTGGATTTTTGGCTCATTGAATAGATTTTCTGATGATTGTGTGGAGTTATTTTCCAGCCATTTCCTCACTGATCTTCAACACTTAAATGTAACAGGGTTGCCATAAAAATGTTTGGAATGACCCTCATGTTACGGTCTTTTCAGTGAGATTTACAACTGATGGATCTCCCACAGATCTTCATAAAAGCTGAAGGTCTGTGAGGAGAGAGAAGATCGAGAGCAGAGGTTCAATGCTGTTTCTCAAGAGCTTTCTGGAGCAAATGGTGTCTTGTCAGGAACATTTGCAGAAGCAGACATCTACTCGAACTGCCACCCTCAGAGCTGCAGTCCATTTGTTAGCCAAAGCATTTCCTGTGTGGTCTCTTAAATCGCACCCGCTGCTCCACACTTTCAACTTAAGACAGCCGGAGATTTAAATGATATGTGATTGGTCATTTAGATGTTAAAATGCACCATCAGTTCAGCATCTCTATTAGCACAGGCTGCAAGATTAGAATTTGTGTGTTTATTGGATGAATTTGTTTTGCTTTCTCCCCCTCTCTCTCTCTCTCTCTCTCTCTCTCTCTCTCTCTCTCTCTCTCTCTCTCTCTCCTAATTTTCTCTCTCTCTCTCTCTCTCCTAATTTTCTCTCTCTCTCTCTCTCTCTCTCTCTCTCTCTCTCTCTCTCTTAGTTTCTCTCTTTCTCTGATTATTAATTGTTCCTGTTTCTCGACAGTGGTTGTGCTATATGTTCAAGGAATTGGTACTAAGGAATGGAGAGAGGTCAGTATGTCTTTAATAGTATATAAACAGTGTCCGATGCTTTTTGTTGCTTTTGTTTGCTTTTCGTTGTTGGCCTTTTAAAAAAACCTTTTCTGTATTATCAGTTAACACGCTCCATTCGTCACAGATTTAGGAGCAAAAGCCAAGCTGTATTTAGCAGTTACGTTGATGTGGTCCATTCTTGTGCTTTTAGATCCGGCATGGATCATTCTTGGAATTGTTAGTTTATTATCAGCTTCTGTATCTGTCAGTCAATATTCTGTGTTATGTTCTGTGATAATTGTGAGCATCCAGACATCTGAAGATTGACTATCAGCTTCAACATTTATTAGAAAAATCCCCCATGAATACTATGTACTCTTATTGTGCATACTTGGTTACACAGAAAATGACAGTATTTTTGTAATACAGTGCAATAAATAATCAGTTCCACTCTAAAAATTACTTCATTATTATTTATTAAGAAATGTTTAATGTGCTTCGTTTTGATAGCAGCATTGATGGCAGACAATATAACACAAATTTCTTCTAGTAAAG
Organism: Chromobotia macracanthus; assembly: GCA_036877525.1. Classification (NCBI taxonomy): domain Eukaryota; kingdom Metazoa; phylum Chordata; class Actinopteri; order Cypriniformes; family Botiidae; genus Chromobotia; species Chromobotia macracanthus. The sequence goes on from JAZGTH010000006.1 coordinate 2,970,914, forward strand.
TTTTAGATTTAAAGCTTTAGTTTTGTTTGGTTTGATCATTATTGTAAAATGCTTAGCAAATTAAGTAGTACAATACCGTATGATAATACAAAAATGAATAAAATAAATTATAATATAAATAGCAAACACTCGCAGTTTTACAGTATAGCAAATATTGGATTATGCTTCTTGTTATTTGCCTCTTTTTTAAGTAGAAATTTACATTAATTTATCATTTTGAGCATACAGTTATGCACAAAAATTGATTTTAAATGTTTAAAATGTTAGAACTCCATATTTATAAATACTTCAAGCATTTAGAAATGTCTGTCTGTTTGACCCTATAGGCATGTAGTGTTATAAATCTGCTCTCTTCTGTCTATTTCTGACACCCTGCGTGTGAAGTGAGCAGGTTATGTCAGCCACACAAGCTCTCTCTTCTTTCAAGGACTTATGTAATATTTTCTGTCCTCTTCTACCTCCACTGCCTGTGCAGAATGCCTGCTGGAAGAAAAAGATCACAGGAGTGTGTTTTTCAAAATGTTGCTCTACTGAAATTGATTATTGAGAGTCCTAGAGTCACACCATATGAAATGCACTGAAAAAAATCAGCTCACTAAAATTGAAAATTGAAGTTGAATCTGCAAATTTGGATTTAATGACTGATAAACAGAGCTGAGCAGAAACAACAGAAATGACTTGTGATAGGTGAATGTGTGGAAACAAAGACGTTTTAAAGGGATAGTTCACCCTAAAATTACAATTCTTTTATCATTTACTCACCTGCATGACATTCTGAACCTCTGTTACTTTTTTGCTACCTAGGAACACAAAAGAAGATGTTTTGAAGTACGTTGGTACTTCAAAACACCAAACAACAGTGACACCCTTTGACTTCCAGTGTACGGACACAAAACCACTGAGACATTTCTCAAATTATCTTCTTTTGTGTTCCACAGAAGAAAGAAAAAGGTCATACAGGTTTGAAATGACATGAGGGTGATTGAATGATGGAAAATGTTTAATTTCTGGATGAACTATCCCTTCAGTTTAATGATGAAAACATTCTTACAGTGTTCATCCATCCAGTGCAGAAACAAACACAAGTCTGGATTCTGCAGTGCTTAAAACCATCTTCAGACGACTGTTTTGTCATCACAGTTGTGCTGCTAATTGTGTAAAACCATCATGCTGTGATTTGATTGGAGACATCAGCAGATCCTGGAGAAAGTTTCACAGTGTGTTTCCTTTGCAGGCTGGAGCAATGCAACGTGCGCTCTAGACTTCTCCAGAGAAATCTCACGTTCCAGATGGCATCATCAAATATTTACTCTGCTTTTATATAGCTGCCGTCTCTCTGGACCAGTCATTTTATCCACATGCATATCAACACACAAGTGCCCGCTCATTTTTTAAACACCGCACTTAGCGACCTCGTTCTAAACAGATAACATACAGTATCAACCGGCCAATGACCAAACGGCTTCTGGAGGTTCTCCAGAAGCAGATAATGAAAAGTGTGGAAGTTGAAGGGTGGGGTTCTGTGTCTGGACGTTAAGGACATGAGCTTGGGCTCTCGAATCAAGAGTTCATTTCTCTGGTCCATCAGCATTCCCTGCCAAAGACTCTCACTGATGGGAAATACAGCCTGATTTCTGCAGGGATGTGTTCTCTGGCAGGAAGTTGTGCGAGCTCAGAATCACATTGGGAGATTGTTTTCCTGCCCCACTTTCACACAGATCTCGGGCTCTTCTGGAGCCTGCAGACAGAGGGGAAGTTGCAGGAGTAATTTTGACTGTGATCATGAAAGTATGATCATAACAACTATTATTAGGCTTTGGCCAGCAGTATTTTCTTCTTTTTTTAATGAAACTGCAGATTTTTTTTAATACAGTTTAATAATTAGTATTAACCTTGTTTATGGTTTTCTGTTCATCTCAAACTGAATGTTTCAGTCTGATGTCTGAAAGAGGACGCTGGTGTGTTTCTGAAGGAACTTTCAGAAATAATGATTAGATGATATTAAACATCTTTACAGTATGTATCATGCTTGAAATGGACTGGAAGAGTCCACTGATGTGGCATAAAATCTGTTTTTATGTATTAAAATGTATTATAGTATTATAGAACTTGGATTGTTTAGTACATATTATTTAGCAAATGCTAAAAATCTGAGGATGTTTTGTCCTGTTTAATGTTTCATCTTTGCTTCTCATTAGTTTGGTAGGACAGAAGTAATCGACAACACTCTCAATCCAGACTTTGTGAGGAAGTTTGTCTTGGATTACTTCTTTGAAGAAAAGCAGAACCTTCGTTTTGATGTGTAAGTGGATGATGACACTCTTATGCCTTCAGCTTCAGAGAAAAGCCCTTAAACAAGATCAAGAATATATCTTTTGACGTCTTATAGTCATGCAGACCACAGAGATGTTAATATTAAAACAACTTTTCTTTTTGTCACAGATACAATGTGGACTCCAGAAGCTCAAACATCTCAAAATATGTAAGCAAGCAAACTTTGTCTCTGATGATGTTTCTTAGATGCCAACACAGTGCTTTTCAACCAATGGGTCGTGACCCAAACATGTATCCCAGATCTGTTCTGATAAGGTCATGGACAGCTGAAAAACAATGCTAAATGCAAATAATAAAATTGAGCTTGCTGTATAATGGTGCATAGTAGCAAAAATAAATGTATCTTTATCATTGCTGATGTCTGAGATTTTGGGTTACCACAAATACTCCCCTGAGGCAAAAGCAGTTGAGAAACACTGTGCTAATGAACCGTGATGCAATGCCTGGTAGTTTTACTCTGTCAGGTGGACAAAATTACAAGATTTGATGTTTTCTTTGCTACAATGGACACGGATGACAGAAGGTAGAAGTTGTAAATGATTGTAAATTATCCTTTGCACGTTTTTAATGTCATGCTAAAAATAGTTACGAAGAGAATTTCTTTTTATTTCTCATTCTTTGAAAATAAAACGTGATTGTGCCAGTTTAATTAGATTTTTTTTTTGGAGTGTTCAAAGCCTCAAACCCTCAGTGTCCTTCAAAACTGCACGAAACAGCCTGTTGTGGTGCTCACCGTCAGTTCTTTTGTCTTGTCTTGTTGTTTTGTTCTTGATTTTTTTGCCTTGCTTTCTGTTTGCACTGTCACATCATTGATGCATCACCCTTCCATTGCTTAGAGTTTCATCAGCCGACCTCACCTGTCTTTACACTCAGTGACATACTGTATGTAAGGTGAGTCCTCATACCATCTTCCAGACATGACATTTTCCAGACATGACTGTCACTGTTGATTTGGGTCTTTGGAGCGAGAAAACCGCAGGACTGTGTGATTTGCCTTGTTTTCTCTCCCGCAGTCTTTCCTCGGCCAGACTTTCTGCACTCTGGGAGAGATTATTGGCTCGTGTGGATCGAGACTGGAGCGAGTGCTTTCGTAGGTCTTTGATTATTTTTCACCCTTGATATGATGTTAAAGAAACCCTTGACCTTGAAATGAAAATTCTGCCACGTTGATCCAAAACTAAACGACTTTCTTTCTTCATACAACACAAAGGTGATTTTTTTCTGAGGTTTCCAAACTCCATAATCACTAGAAAGCACCATAAAAGTGCTCCAGACATTTCAGGTCTTCTAAAATCATACGACAACTATTTTTACTATCATGATACACTTATGGCTCTTTTTGGTCATTTTGGAGTTCGACGGTCTCTCACGCACTTTCATTGTATAGAAAAGAGTGTCACTGTACATTCTTCAAAAATTCCCTCTTCGTGTTTCATATTAGAGAAAAAGTTATGCATTTTTTAGAACGACAGGGTGAGTAAATGATGGAATTTTTATTTTTAGGTGAACTGTTCCTTTAAAGAAGAAATAATACCATGGAAACTTCGTTAGAAATTCTCAGAAGCCGATGAGTTTTTTATTCAGGCCCGTAGACTTAACCACATCCAGACAGAAGTTCATTTCATGGCCCAACTGAGCTAATTTATTTAGTAAGTGCTCTCATGATAATTATGAGACAAAAGGTTTGATAAATTGGACTTTTCTCACAGCTTGTGGTTCGAAATCTTTCACAGTCGCTGGCTTTTTGACGCTACTTCTAAAATCAATGGTTTTAACCGCATTGGAGGTGCTTGCTGAGGTTTCCTCAAAAGCAGACCTTCTGTGCCCTTGTCAGTCGAGAACTTTTGAGAGTATGAATGGATGGGAAAGTTTTGGCAGGGGTTAAAAAGAGAAACTAATTAAGCTTGTGCCTGTCTGCTGTAAGGATGGAGCTCTGTGTCTGGAGACTGTGGCATTTTAACACTCAGATACAAGCTGCCACAGTCCAGTGTATCTGGGTCACATCGCAGATCCGTTTCAGTAGCATACAACAGGATGAGGGGAAAGATGATGCCTTCAGTGGGATTTTATTTGCATTTGGCCTTGTGGAAAAGAAACATGATTTTTACATGTACAGTTTTACAAAAACAAGTGTGTCATACTCAAAACCAGGCAACAACCTAAGACTAAGAAGTAAAACTTAAGAAGTAAGACTACTAAGTAATAAATGTCTTAGAGTAATTACTTCTAACTATACATAATGTACACTTATGTATAAAATATGTTTCTAAAGGCACTAGGAGATATTTGTGATATTTGTTTTGGTGTGTTCTGATGTTGCTGTATTCATGTGATTATGTGCATTCATGATTACTGAATGATATTCATGGGCTTTTTTATAAGTGTTTTTATAAGTGACTGGAATATAAACCATTTTAAGTCCTTTAAATAAGAGAGCAAACTGAAGAATACTGAAGCTACAGCTAGACTGTGTAACTAAACTGCTTAATAGCATGACAAATTGTTTGTAAGTTCTCTCTAATGGCTTATTTCTTCCCAAAGAACATGCAGAATGGCATTCATGCACGCTATGTCGCAGGAAGGTACATGTCGAACTTTCTGGAACACAACATGGGGCTTACAACACTAAACAGGTCGTCTCCTTTTGGCCTTTGTGTGGCACTTTCCTCTGCTGTGCGCCAGAGGAGGCAGTGGATTAGGAGAGAGGTTGGCAGCACCAGGCACGTTTTAGTAGGTCAGCTCGTCTCTCAAAAGAGCCAGTGGGCAGATACTGTAACACTGCGGTGGAAGTGTGAAAGAAGAGGTACTAGTCTATTACCTGCTGGTTTCTATGGCAACCCACCAAGACTGGTGGCTTTCCGGTTACACAGCACAGCATTTGGGCAAATGCATCTAATTCCCTCTGTTTTCGCAAGATAAGACCGGGGAGACCTGAGGACACGAGATGCCACAGAGTGTTCCGAGAGGGGACCGGAGGCTGCGTGGCACATCCAGGCTCGATTTTCTCCAGGCTCATTTCCGCATGTGAGCGTGGTGGATTTCTGGAGAAAATGTGCGTGGTTAGATGAGAGCCATATACTGTCAGACTCAATGCTGCTAAAGCCAGTCAGAGCAACATATTTTTAGACAGCCTGGTTTCAGTGGGAATGTTTGAGATGAGAGAATGTATAAAGCACTGTACAGCAACAGGACAGAGTTGCCGTTATTTTGGCTCGGAGGTTCAGAATTGTCGCAGAATACAATCTGCACAGTAATGATGTATGAGAATTGTAAATAGATTTTAAATAAGCTCTAGAAATGCGTCCCACACACAGGTAGGAAAAGTCACTGTATCAGAAGGAGGGTAATTTGTCATTGGTAACCGCTGAAAAAAAGGCTCTAATGCAACGCCCATATGTTTATATACACAACGGATCAGTCTATTTCATACAGAATTCACAATTTATTCACACACACACAGACTCAGGGTTTAATTAGCTAAAAGAAGCATGACATTTTCTGTGACAATGCCTTCAGTCCTGGATACATTTATCAGAGCAGCTGTGACTGATAAATACTGAGATATATGAGGGAGAAGTTTGTCCGGATACTCTGGCAGAAACTCACCAGTCACTGTACTGATGGTCGTCAGGTTTAGACCTCATTACTTGACATAGCATTGTAATGGATTTTCACATTTTGTTACTAGATTATTTGCTATCCCTTAATTATATTTCATTATCTGAGTATCTAATGCAATGACACATTTTTTGAAAATTCTTCCATCATTTACTCCCTCTATATGTCATTCCTAACCTGTTTGACTTTTTTTGCTTCTGAGGAATACAAAACAAGATATTTTGAAGTATGTTGGTAACCAAACAGTGACACCCGTCGTCTGACATTGTATGAACACAAAACCACTGAGAAATTTCTCAAAATATCTTCTTTTGTGTTCTTTTGTGTTGGAATGAGTAAATGATGGAAGAATTTTCATTTTTGGGTGAGCTATCACTTTACATGTTGCTTAAGTGTCAGAATACTGTATTTTTATGCAGTATTTGTGAGTTTTGTTTTGGAGTTATGATGTTATTTTATTGATGTTAAGCTTATCTTCACATCTTTTTATCTGTGGACACAGCTGTTACCATTAACCTTCAGATGAGTATCGGCCTCATTAGGAGGACTCACTCAGGTAACTGTGGGCTTAGAAGTTAAGCACAGTTCTTGATTCCTGCCGCAGATCTGTGTGTGCGGTGAATCCGTGTGTCAGGGGACCCGTAAACACAGCATGGCCTTTAAAACTCATTACACATAATCAGGTAAATGGTCACACGATCACAGTCCCCGTTTGGACCACACACTTCAGATGTTTCACGTGTCTCCAGTATACATTTATCTGCTGGTTAATTGCTCTGATGGGCTCTTGTGTAGTCTGTGTTTAAATGTTTCGAGTGGTGTGGGGAGCACAGGAATTTTAAAAATAATTTACCTGACCCAACCAAACACAGTTAATGCAAACTCACTAAAATCCACTATTTTGGTTTAATTAGTGGGCTTACTCATTTTCCAACGTGTGTTCCCACGGCTGTACCCGCGGTACGCTTCAGCAGAGTTTTTTTGCCATTTCTCAAACTGTGTTCTTAGAAGCGTGAATGTTTTCGAATTCATGTATTTCACCTATGAGACACTATGATATAGATGAAACCATTTAGTCTACAAGAGCAGCATGATTTTGTCACATCTGCATGCAGGCTGAGGAGCTGAAACGACTGTATGACAAATGACAGCAATAAGGTACGAGAGGCAGTGTGTTAAAGTGATTTTACCACGGTTAATGGCCGTGTGATGCACGACACAAAGCAGGCAACAACAAGATGATAAAAGATGCTCAGAACTGAGGCTCAGTTTGTGCTGCACACATGAGAAATATCTCACATTTTATGTGTTGTTGGCGAGACGTGTGCTATTACTTTTCTAGGCGATCAGAATTTCAATTTTTATGTTTGACAGAGAATAAAATGGGCAAAAAAGTACATCAAAGAAGTTTCAACATAAATATCATTAACACTAAGGGTGTTTTTTTTTACTTGGGCCAATATGTAACCCCCTAGCAACCTCCCAAACACCCTAGAAACACCCCAAAACACCCTAGAAATGCCCCAAAACACCCTAGAAATCCCCCAAACACCCACAACATTCTAGCATATTTTATATATAAATATGAACTCAGCTCGCATGTACTTACAGGTACTGGTACATTTGAATAACAAATGTGAACTTCAGTCATATATTGTTGGTTTTGTGGATCCTCTTGTTTTTCCTGATACATCTCAGTGGTGTTTGACGTTCTGTGTTCCGGTGATGCCGATCAGATTTATCTCGGCTGCGCAGGACTGCGATTACACATGCAGGAAGGATGTTTTTGCCAGTGATAGTAAAACCGAAGAGTTTGATAACTCAGATAAGATCTGGAAACGCTTTTGTTCTGTCTGTCAGATATGCTGTGTTTGAGAAGTGACGGCTCACCTGGAGAAAAGAAACTGTATTCTGTACCTGTGTGACGGTGAAAAGAGTTTCATCCACCAGTGAAAAGAAGATATTTGAGTGATGTCATTCTTAATCCAATAAAAAGTTCTCATCTCAATGTTAAATGTCATTCATTAAAAGTTATTAATTTATTCCTCTTTTCATTTCACTTCTGTCAGTCAGTGTTTTTTTTCATTTTTTTTCACAAGTGGAACTTCTCGTTCTTTTGTTCTAGAGTAGCAGTGATGGATCCCTGATTCACATCACATTTGAATTAAAAACCTTCTCGGCTCACGTTTATAAGTTGTTTCCATAGCAGCAGTAGCGTGAATGCGAAGAGTGAGCGACACTGACAGTTGTCTTGAGTTTCAGATTCACCAGTATAGAGTCTGCGGTCCTCACAAAGCACAGTGACCTTGAGTGTGATGAGTGTGTGTGTGTGAGGAAACTCACAGGCGATGAACTATCTGCTGCTTGGTCTTTGCATTAATACGGCTGAAAATCCACTCAGATGTTTCTTGGGATATCAAAGCTTGCTTTTGTTTGTGTGCTGTTGTTTACCTTCTACAAATCTGATCTCAGGTCAGTTTTTGAACACACATGGCTTTCCATGATGAAAAGATAAAACTGGATGAAAGTGATTACATGTAAAAATCTCTTATAATTACATTTATCACAGCTCAGCCAACTGGACATAACTTGCTAAAACATTTCCCACAGCCGAGAGTCATTTTCTGCCAGTGTCACCTCCACTCTTCTCTATAGCAGATCTGCTTCACTGAATCTTACCTGCATGTCTGGATCTGACGTGTCTCAGGAGGAGGGAGAGGAGACGCATTGTGGGCCGTTTGACTGTCTTACACAGATCTATCAGTCTAGAGTCGCATTTGGCATCATTAAGTTTTTACTGGATTTCCCCCTGCTGTTGGACAGTGTGCAAAGTGTGTGTGTGTGTGTGTATGGATGGATGGAGGGTTAAACTGTTTTAAAGTATCTGGAAAACCTGTCACCAAACACGGTTGCGATGATATTTGTTCCCATGGAAATCTGATTTCAGCCAATCACAGGAAAGATGGCGTGAGACCACTTAGAGTGCGGTTTAAATGTGATGAGGAAGAGACGAATGGGATCTTAAAAGCTATCCGACCCTGTTTACTTTACATATTTGCTTTTTTTTTAATTGCTCCTGATTTATCAGTGCATGTTCTTATTCATTAAAACACAGGTTTAACACGTTAAACACGTCATTGTACAATAACTGTACAATAACTCATTGTTTTTTGTGTTTATATAGTTCCATCACTTCATTTTGTTGTGTCTCTCTCTCAGCTCTCTCTCACAGCCTGTGATGATTTCCTGACTCACTCTCATCACCTCCCCCCCTTCTCTTCATTTCCCTCTATTCAGGTGAATCACGTTCTTTTCAGCCACTCAAGTGGTCCGCCACCATTACCGCCAGTGGAATCGAATTGTTCTGCCAAAAGCTCTTAACAGCAGAAAGAACCCAAACTGCTTGGTGAAAAGCCCACAAAAATATAGTCGTCTGTTTGGCTTGATTTTGAGTGGGTTTGTGGTGCGATTATGACTCTAGCCCGTTTTCACGAAGGGGAGACTGGATTCTCCTCTTTAAAACGTTACCCCTCATTTTATCAAAAGTTTAAAAACGTTTATCTGTCTTTCTCCAGGGGCATTCCAGGTAAAAAATGTGGGAACATTATCTTCACAGCCGAGGAACTCAGCAATTGCCGGGTCAGTACAAGAGCATGCTAACACACACATACACACAGAGTCTAAATTCACAATACCTTTTATCAAGCAGTATTTAAATGGTGAGGTATGCACTGTTTGATCCCTTTTTGGGAAGATTAGGTGCAGAGAGACTGAAAAGAGTTGCTAGGTTAATCCACATGTAAATGTGAGATCTGCCCGCACAGATGGTACTGGTAGAATTGCTCACTGTTTTGTCCTTTCATCATTTTGACCTGTCTGTTTTAATACTTAAGTTCATCCATTTCAGCCGTCCCTCTCTCAGTATCACTCTTACACTGCCTTGAGTGGTCCATAAAACCACATAAATATCATCAAGATCAAACAGATTATGTGTATATATTCAGTTCCGTCCCTCAGTATCCTTGTAAAAACATGTTTAGCCGACTAGCTGTTTTAAAAGGTGGAAGATCTGTCTGTACTGATGCACCAGGCTGTAGCTTCATGAGTGTTTTCCAGTCGTCCTCCTCTATCAAGTTCCAATTAAATCTGTTGCGCGTGTGACTGTTCCTCTTCTCCCACGAGAGCTGTTATTCTGAGGAGAACATCACCAATAAATAGCTAAACACAGGAGATCTCCGCTCATCATTAATATGTATGAAGCTTGTTCTCTTCTAACACGAGTGTGTCTTCTCTGTGGAATTGATTTTTGTCCTAGTATTTTGCTTTTGTTTTGGCCTGAACTTCTGCTCTGGAGAGATGTTAATGGAGGTCGGCGATTAAAATGCATTCTGGGATTTGATGCATTGTGCCACTCTTGTCTCCAAGACCCAGATTTTGTTTGTTTGTGCACTTTGTTTGTAGTTTGCTTGTTTTTTTAACAGCATCAGGAATTTTCTATTCACACAGGATATTGCCACCATGCAACTCTGCGCCAACAAGCTGGATAAGAAGGATTTCTTTGGGAAATCTGACCCTTTTTTGGTGTTTTACCGAAGCAATGAAGATGGCACGTGAGTGATGGGAAACTTCCTTTGGCTCATGTATCTCAAAGGCAGGGCAGGCGATTTATTCCAGATTTATTCCATTATTTTTGTTATGCTGGTGGAAAGTCTCTTTAGATGTAGTCTAAATATATTTATACATTTATATATCTTCTGTGGACCATAAAATGTTTGTCTAATTATTGCATTAGCTCCAAACATACTCCTTCAAAGAAAAGCCTTACAGATCTCATAACAGGTATCATAAACCTTTAAGTAAAGACTGACATTTTTATTTGGCTTATTTTGTAGATTCACTATCTGTCATAAAACAGAGGTGGTAAAAAACACTTTGAATCCGGTGTGGCAGCCGTTTACCATCCCAGTGCGAGCGCTCTGTAACGGAGACTACGACAGGTACGTCTCCCAAACCTTTAGGAATCATAACATTGGATGATGTCACCTGGATCTCTTAAGTTTAAATCCCTCCCCTTCCAAGCACCTCGTGTATAAACTGCTTTGTTTTTAATAGAAGATGCTGTTTTCCTGTTTTATAACACTGTTTAAAGTTTAAAAATAGTTTAAAAATACACGATATGAACAGAGACACAGCAGTCATGTATCATGTAAAGGGATAGTTCACTTAAAAATAAAAAAATCTTTCATCATTTGTATTTCAAACCTGTATGACTTTCCTGCTTCTGACGAACACAGAAGATATTTTGAAGTACGTTGGTAACCAAACAACAGTGGCACCTGTTGACTTCTGCTGAATAAACACAAAACCACTGAGACATTTCTAAAAATATCTTCTTATGTGTTTCACAGAAGCAAAAGTTAAACAGATTTGCACATGAGGTGAACTATCCCTTAAATGTAAAAGAAAGTTCTTAATAAAAGTATTTGTGACAGAGAAGTGTTTTGTTACACTTGGAAAGGTTTCCTCAGGCTTGAGTTTTAGGTCTGTGAGGTATGGAATCGAGCAGCTTAGTCTCTGTGCCTGTCTGAATAATCCAGCGGTCTCCAGCCGGCGCTGGTTGTTCAGGCTCTCCTGGCTTCCATCTTTCTCTGACCTTTTAAGAAAACTCAGGCTGTCTTGTCCTTATTTGTAGTTATTGACCTGCTGTGAGATTTGATTTGTTTGTGATCTCTCCAGAACAGTGAAGGTGGATGTTTATGACTGGGATAGAAATGGAAGGTACGCAGCGTTTCTGCATAGCTTGTTTTCCCTTTGTGGGTAGTAAATATTGTGTTGCCGAATACATCATTTTTGCTTCATAACAAGAATAACTGAAGGCAAACTGTCATAGCCAAAATAATATATTCACAGCATGCTCATAATAAATATAAACATACATCATTAAAGAAAACGGTGTTGTGTTTTAGTCATGACTTCATTGGAGAGTTCACCACCAGTTATAGGGAACTGTCTCGCGGACAGAGCCAGTTCAATGTCTATGAGGTAAAATCATCTTTTAAAAACATCTTTTATTGTGGATATTAATTTGATCACTATGATTTTTAAGTTGTGAACTAATGTCTTTAGCACTTTAGAGTTGTTTTAAGGTTGTTGGAACGACATGTCCACAAATGGTTCACAAAATATACAACCTGCAGATGTAAATTCAGTTTTAAACCCTGATCGGTGTGAAGGTAGATGATATTTTATCTAACAAAACATGGGATTTAAACTTCTAATGCTTAAAAGGAACAAAATGGAACCCAAAAAAGCGCATATTTATGGAAATCAACAAATGTGTTTTATAAACCGTACGAGGCGAGGACATAACAGTGCTGTTCAGTAACATGTCGTATGCCTTTCATCCAGACCTGACGGCTGTCTTTGTCTTTAAGGTCTTGAATCTGAAGAAGAAAGGCAGAAAAAAGAAATATGTCAATTCTGGCACGGTATGTGTGAATGAGTTACCTGTCAGGTGCTCTCTCTCTCTGATTTATTTTCATAATGACCATTATCTCTCTCTCTCTTCTCTTTCTCTGGCCTCTCTGTCTGCCTCTCTCACCCATGCACTCTTGTCTCTCTCTCTCTCTCTCTCTCTCTCTCTCTCTCTCTCTTTCTCTCCCTCTCTCTCTAGGTCACTCTTTTGTCCTTTAAAGTGGAATCAGAATACACATTTGTGGACTTCATCCGGGGCGGGTGAGTGGAGAATAAATCGGTAACAAGAATTTTGATAAAAAGCTCAGAATGTACTAATACACAGTTTTATCTGAAATAAATTAGCATTCAAAGAGAGTTTAAGCACATTTTTATCTGTAAACGTGTATCTGCAGTGGTTCCAGAAGTCTGAGAATACACTCAAAAACAAAAAAAAATGTATGTTCTTCTGACAGCGTCTAGCCTAGTCATGTTATGATGTAAGTGAATACGATTTTTTTAAAGATCTGTAGGTCATTAATCCAATTAAACGGCTGCCCATGTTTGCTGTCCAGTACTGAAGGTCAGATGTCTTCCACTGAAGCACACAAGATGCTCTGTGGAACGTTCTCATGCTGGAATAACATGGATCATCAGGTTTTCCCTGCTAACTTAGGACCATGTTGTCAATAAAACGAAAGGACAACATATCAAATACTTAAAAACGCTAAAACTCGTGATTATTTATTAATCCAGCTTTCCACTCAAATTGTCTGTCTAATATGTTATGAATAAAATAGTTGCAAAATAGAAGCACTTTCACCAGTTCTTATACTTTTGGATGCCCTGTACATTTAAAACAATAATCAATAATCAAGCAAGTATAATATGCATACAGTATAAATACATTGTGTATATATATATATATATATATATATATATATATATATATATACATATACATATACATATACATATATATATACATATACATATACATATACATATACATATACATATACATATACATATACATATATATATATATATATTGCATTGACTGTGATTTTTTTCAAACAGAACACAGCTGAACTTCACTGTAGCTATAGACTTCACTGCCTCTAATGGTGAGATCATCATCATTCACTGAACCTGTTGTGTGCTGTTGTCTCAAAGTCATTTTAACCAAAAAAAAAACAATTTTGTGCCTTGTTTTCTAATGAAAGTTTCTAAACATCGTCAAAACCTGACAAATGTACTTGAGAAGCAAAATTGTGTAAAATATTAAAACAAATTTTCAGAGAACATTTGTTTGTTTAAAGCACAAAACCGTTTATTTGTGTACAATTAATGCTTAAAACAAGAAGAAACTTTGAATAGACTTTCAAATATATGATCTGAAAACAAATCATAATATTTAGAGTAAATTGGCTTTCCCTGTAAATGTATATTTTTTTTTGGCTGGAAAACAAATCAAAATACTAGATTAGGAAAATATTTTTCCCAGTGTTAAATTAAGGTTTTCCCGCTGTTTGAGATCGTTGTCTTTGGAGATGTATCTGTGTGTTTAAGTGTGTGTTGATTGTTATCTGAGCGCAGGAGACCCATCTCAGCCGACCTCACTCCACTACATGAACCCGTACCAGCTGAACGCATATGCCATGGCCCTCAAAGCCGTCGGGGAAATCATCCAGGATTATGACAGTGACAAACTCTTCCCTGCGTATGGATTTGGGGCTAAACTTCCACCGGACGGCGAGATCTCTCATGGTTTTCCTCTGGTGAGAAATTACAGCCCCCAAATGCTTAAAACTTAATCAGTCAAACAGTCACACACGATATTGATTATTAATATGGAGGTATAGTGTCATCAATTTTTAACACTGCATATACACTAGCATGAAATAGTGGAAAAAGTGCCTTGGGCCAGTTTACATGTAAAAATGGATATGAATTATTCCTCATGTGTTACACACAGCATGAGGTCAGGCAGTCTTATGAATGCATGTGTATTCTCACCCTGTAGAACTCAGACTGTGAGAATGTGAACTGCGTCGGCATTGAAGGTGTGCTGGAGGCATATTACGACTGCCTCAGGAAAGTGCAGCTCTACGGACCAACCAACTTTGCCCCTGTCATCAACCAGGTGGCACAGTAAGCGAAACAATCTTCCTGCAATTGACACACTGTTGAGATCACTAACACGACCTCTGCGTCTCTCTCTGCCCTCGTCTGTGTCTGCTCTCTTTCCTGTCACTATCCACTCGTTATTCATTCTAACGCCTGTCCTCTCTACACTCTCTCTCTCTCTCTCTCTCTCTCTCTCTCTCTCTCTCTCTCTCTCTCTCTCTCTCGACAGACTCATCCAGAATCTGTGCCTGGCTAACACTTAACTGTAGTCTACCTGTTCCTGCTCCAGCAGGCTAATGTTTAGTGGGCAATGACAACGTTTTTAAGTGGTCTATTATGCAACACAGTTTTTTTACATAACATTGTTTTGTTGTGTAATGTTTACAGTGTAAAGCTTCCTTCCCAGTTTTGTTTATTGAAGTTAAGTTGCAACATCGGATCGTTCGGCAGTCACATTTTTTAATGCATTAACATATCTGCAGGTTTATATATCAATATACACATTCAGCAATTTGGCCTTCCTTAATGAATGACAGTGCAAGCTATGCTGATGCGCAGAGATTAGCCAATCATAGAGGTAATAGAGGCAGAGCTAATTTACATATGGAAGTCTTAAGGGTAAAATACCTATAAAATATATAAGAGGTCATTCTAAGAATCAGAAGGAAGGTGGAACATGGTTATATAAAATTAAATTGTGTTTTGGATACAAGAAACCTTGGCCATGTTTGAAATGCCATACAAGCATACAAAAAAAACCTACACATTTAAAATTCAGCTTTTGGACATTTCATTTAATAATGTGTCATATCAGTGTGGCATTTATTATGCAACGCAACAAAAACTCACATGCTGCTGTTTTGTCAGAAGGTTTTAAATTGCCCTTGTCACTTTCAAGGCCTTTCCAGAGCCAACTAAATCTCTCAGTCTAAAGAAAATCAAACAGAGGCCGGTATTGATCGGCCACTGCTGAAGTTTTGAGAGTTGATGCGATTCTCAGCTAGCCGCAGCTTCAGTGCTGAGGCGAAATCTGCTGCTGGTTATTAGGGTCAGCGGTCAGCCAAGCATGGACAGATTTAATCATAAAAATGGAGAGAGATGTGCTGATAAAATAAGGTGGATTTTGCTGCTTATTTTTAGTGATGTGTTTAAGTGAAATCATAAAAAACAAACTCTAAATGATTAGTGACTGTTATTTGTTCGGGTGATCTCGCCCACACCTTATTTGAATAAAAGCTCTAACCTTAAGCATTAAACGTCATGGTCACAGTAAAATAACTCGGAACATGTGGCTTATTGCTGTTACTTTTTGGAAATAATGAAATAATTAATGAAAAACATCCAATTGACTTGAATTAAATGAGGGATTCAGGTCATATCTAGAGATATCATAGAATACAGACATGGGCTCATTTGAAGTGGGTCAGTAAGTAAACACCTGCTTTGAACACCCTTAGCAACCACACAGCAATGCCCTAGCAACCACACACAGCACCCTATAGGTGATTTTTGTGCAGGTTTTACTCCAAGCAGAGATCTTGAATCATTTTCTTGGAAATCTTTTTCAGTCTCTTAAGTTGTCTAATTCTTCAGAAGGTTTTAAAGGGCCCTTCACTTATAAATGGAAATAAATTACTCACACTCGTGCCGTTTGTGTGATTTTCAGTCTGTGATGAAGCACAAAAGAAGTTCAACAGAAAGTTGCTCTTTTTCAGACAATGAAGGAAAATTGTGATCAGGGGTTGTAAACTCTAACTGAAACTTAAAGTACTATAAAAGCAGTCCATATGACTCACACTATATTATATAAGTCTTCTAAGACCATCGGTATCTTTGTGTGCGAAAAAGAGCAGAATGTATTACTCTGATTTATTATCCAGAGAGTCATTATTCACTGAAAATTTTTCTTTCCTCAGTAGATTTCAAATCTCATTTGTGTGATTTAAATATGTGCATATTTAAATGGAGGATGTCACGATTCATATCCAGGCAGACAAGAACCAATGATTTTGCAGAGATAATCCTAAAGGTTTGAAACAACCAGGGCAATGGATTCTGTTTTTTGTTTTTGGTGATTTATTTTTATTTGTTTTATTTTTCGTTTTTTAAAAGTTTGTAACTTTTGCTCTATTTGAAACAGGTTACTGTATGTACTTTAATTTACGTATGTTGTGAAGTCAAATTACGCCAAACTGACATTTCCTGGGCAATCGGACAAGATTGAAATGATAAACTTATTGTTGTGAATCAGGGTAAGGTAAGATCGTGTTGAACACTGACCAGTCCATGTACTTGCTCAGAAACTGTTTTTTGTTAATTGTTAACCCAAATAATTTACAGATTGTGGCTTTAAATCTAAGAGTTGACTGTAACTCTTCAGGTGCGCTGCGGAGGTGACAGACGGCTCTCAGTATTTTGTGCTGTTGATCATCACAGATGGAGTCATTTCCGACATGGTGCAGACACGAGAATCTGTGGTCACTGTGAGTCTTTTCTGCTCACTAAATCTTTGGGGTGTCCTGGACACAAACTCTCTTTCCTGCCCAAAACCAATCAGATGCTTGTCTTTCTTTGTTTGCAGGCGGCGTCTCTGCCCATGTCCATCATAATTGTGGGGGTTGGACCAGCTGAATTTGATGGTGAGATCATGGAAAGTTTGGCACTGCAAACTGAGATGCTTTTAAAACAGGAGTGAGATGATCAGCTTATGTAATGTTTCTCTCTTTATGTAACAGCGATGGAAGAGCTGGATGGAGATGAGGTCAGGGTGTCCTCCAGAGGACGTGTGGCAGAGAGAGACATTGTCCAGGTACCGTCTTCATCATGCTCCTATTCTGCAGTAGTTGTGATCTTAATTGAAGTTTCATTGAATCTGGGCATAAACAGAAAGTGAAGCTAAGGTTTATATTTATATATGTATAAATCCTATATGTAATTATTTATATATCCTTATATGTCTAATAGAGATTAACACATATAACAAATGTTTTTTAAACAAACATCTTGTGGTATTTTTCTGGACAATGGGTGGCCTTGAAGTCAAAAAGGTTGACTTTTGATCTAGACCATTGTGCCACTGGAAGGCTAAACTTTGTTTCAGGACATTGGCATTCACAGCATTATTTTGATGCTGTCCTTCGTTGGGCTTTATGACTCACATTTCTAATGCGATTCTGATGTGTGATGATTCCTGTATCTCTAAACCAGTTTGTGCCGTTCCGGGACTACATCGACCGATCGGGGAACCAGGTGCTCAGCATGGCACGGCTAGCCAAGGACGTCCTGGCTGAGATTCCCGACCAGCTGCTGTCATTTATGAAAGGCAGAGGCATCGAACCCAGGCCAGCCCTCTCGCCCTCTCCCACACCACAGATAAACATTCAACTCTGATCCCAGATCAGCCCTTTCTCCGCTTTCTCTCCAGCATAGCTACATATATGGCACGGGGAATGCACTTTTTCTTCTGCACCTGTTAGAAGTAGCACATCATGTAGTTACTCTGTGTTAAGGATTGTGTTATTATACTGTGGTGTTATGCCTCATCATCAGTCAGCACTCATCACACGGTCTGACGGTTTGTCTCGTTTGTGTAGGATGAAAGGTTGTAGAGGGAAGATCTCAGGAAAACTGTCAAGAAAATGTTTCAGCCCCAAATCAAAAGGAATAAAGAAGAAATTTGACTGTGTATAAAAAATGGTTATTTGTGTTATTTGACAGTGTCAATGAAGCGCCCCCAAATTTTCATTACAGTATGACAAAAATGAAATCTCATTTTTATTACTGTTTTACAGTAATGAAAACAAGATTATTTTTGCATTACAGAAATGAGTTCTCTTGAAAAAAATTCTCATGAAAGTAATTGGACTTAAAAACAGTCTTTCTTTTGTTTATGCAAAGCACCTTTATACAACATCAAAACCTTTTCATTTCGGCCGGGAATATGACCAGGGCATTTCTTTAAGAGTTTCACTCAGGAATATGAGAAAGTGCCAGAGCACGAGCGGCACAAGCAGGTTACATTTAACACCCTGATTCCAATTATGTCTGATTCCAAAGATCATTTTCTCCTTCCCACTGGCTGAAACTCAAGTCCACGCTTATACCTTTGAGTGTGTAAATATTTTCCAGTTTGTACACAGTGCTGAAAGGAGGTAATAAGTAGCTCCGTGTGCCAAAGAAACAGATGCCTGTGTGGGAGCACCAACGCGCTCTGAGTCTTCCGCACACCAAATGTGGCTACAGCTCATTACCTGCAGAAACTGAGATGCCAATCAGCACGACTCAGGCAGAAGATTGAGGAGAATATCAGGAGCATAATCAGCAGAGGTTAATGGCACAGGAAACAGGTAGATGAACGGCATGAGAGATGAATCAGGTGATCATCTGAAGTTTCAAGATGCAACAACAGAGGAGAATTATACAGGTGAGTCTCAGTGAAAATGTTCTGGTCATATTTCAGCCCAACATGAAAAGGGAAAAAATATTTATAAATAAATATATAAATATACATGTGTGTGAGAAATGGGGTGTATATTTGCTACATAACGTGTGTGTGTAACATTTTTGCATTGTGAAATTTTCAATGCCAGTTAAGGCCCCCTGTGACACATTCTCATTACCATAAAATACAGTAATGAAAACCATCCTGCCCAAGACGGTAATGTTCAGCAAAACAAGCAATAATCAACTTAAGTACAGGAAATGCTACTGATGTTTACTAACAAGTGCACTTTACTGATTATTTGTCATTATCAGTGGTCACATTATAGTAAAGATTTTTTTATTTCAGTAGACACCGGGGGAAATTGTCATGACATTAATGTCACAATGCAAAATAAATCTCAAATGGGCCTAAATTAAGCTTCATTTTCCTGCGTTCATGTTTTCTTCTGATTTGGGGGGAAATATTACTCACACTGCCATGTTGTAATTTTACGATTGAAGGTCCAAAGATGATGTAGATGATTGTGGACACAATGAATGTTTGCGGAGATGAAGAGATGAACAGTACATTGAACAGTCCTTTATTTCTCATTCAGCACTTCTGCTGTATATAATATAAAGCACAATAACATTTTACATACCGCCACAATTTACATTCACAACCCTTGCTGCTGTGGTCCAGATGTTGCCCAGACATTCATGTTGAATAGCAGTTTCAAAGTGATCTCTGTATTTATATACAGTATATATATATATATATATATATATATATATATATACACACACACACACACACACACACACACACACACACACACACACACACACACACACACACACACAAACATATTGGATTTAAAGTGTTCTAACTGTTGCTATACTTGCTATGTTGTTTCATAGTAAATACAGTTGCTTGTGCCAAAGTGCAATAATGTCAAACAATCCTGCAAGGCTGTGTATTATTATGTGTGAGGCCTTTTATAACCTCCTGTTGTGTTTATAAAAAAGCATGAATGTGTTGTGTTGACTTCTGAAGAGTGTAGCATGCTAATCCAGAGGATGTAGATTTTGTAAAGGGTAAATCCTGCAGTACTGAAGGACTTTTACGTCCTGTGTTCAGTACAGCTTAGCTCCACAGGTGCCATCTGTGGCATGCGGTTACCACCCAAAGTAATTTTGACTAATCGGAAAGTTTAATGGCATAGAGGACACGGATAAAGATAAAACTGATTGCAGAAATACTATTATTGTAAGTGCTTAAAACCTGACCTGCTTAAGACCTGGCAGAATGCCTTAGCCCATAGACTAACATTGCATTACTGTACTGACCTTACGGCTGTAAACATGCCTTAGCCCATAGACTAACATTGCATTACTGTAAACATGTAAACGTTACAGCTGTAAACATGTAAACCTTAAAGCTGTAAACATGTAAACCTTAAAGCTGTAAACATGTAAACGTTGCAGCTGTAAACATGGCTTTTGTGTTGCTTGTTTTTTTTTTTTTTTTTACAAATCTGGAGATGAGTTGAAACTGTTGACAAATCATAACTTGTTTCAAACAAAGACTGATTTAAATGAACCAATCATTTTGTTTGTACCCGCATGGTTGTAAAAATATAAAATATGCTCAACAATGTTCAGACCAAACCTGGAACACACAAGACAATAAACAATTGAAAGAGAGACTTCTGTATTCTGAAATGTTTGGAACTTCACTTGACTGACATCTGGTGGTGAAGTTATGTTCACCATGATCATATTATGAACCATAATCATATTTTGTTTCTTTTTGGGTAGTCTGGTGTGTTGGAGATGGGTGTATCATGTGTTTTAAAAGGTGAGAAAATACAATGCATAATAATCAGTGAGTGAGTATGACAAAGCAGTTGTATAACCTAATACATAAATATATACATTATGTGACAGCTGCTGAATGTGTTGTATTACAAACTGTGCTGGGACCTTTGGGTTACAGCGTGTCTCTATTAAAGTGATGCATTAGTCAGCTGATCTTTCTCCAGTGTCTCCAGTGTTGAAGTGTTGATTGTGTGTGATGCTCAAGGGTCTCTTGACATCCGCCGGAGATCTCTAGAACCTTCTGCATCTGCAGTGTTCACTTTAGTTTATTTATGTTTCATTATAAAGTCTATGAGAAGAGGAAATTTAAAGGGATAATTCATCCAAAAATGACATTTTTGTCATTGTTCAATCAAACGTTTTCTCATTCAAAAATGATTATTGTCTTCTGGGTTTTAGGACTACAGACTCAACAGCTGACAGGGAAAGTTCTCAGAATGTTCTCAAAGTCTCTAAAAATCTCTCGAAGTTCTTTTCAAAGTTCCTCTTTTTTTCATGGGTCTCCTCAGCCAGAAAGATTCAAGTTCTCCAGCAATATTCTCACATGGATCTTGATGAGCGAACGTCTCCAGGAGGCAAAGTTCACCCACACACACACAGATCTATTGCAACTGTACAATATTCTCTCTGATTACCTTGGAGAAAGAGAGAGAGAGATGGTGGTTATAAGGTTATTTGGTACTTGATAAGGGAACATTTTGTTAAATTACTGTCCTCTAGTGGTAATAAACAACATGTTTAATGTGCATGTTCTTATTAGCAAGAATCAATGTTGTTATTGTTCACACTTGAGCTTAAGGGTTTAAAAAATAAACACAAAACTAATTCTATGTAGTAAATTTCGCTAAAATAAAGATCTGAGGGACCAGAGACTCGTAGAGACTTTAGAATGACTTTGCCCTGCAGTGTAATCTTTTTCTGAACCCTATTGAGATGAATTTATCAATATAAAGCTCAGTGTGTTTATTTCGTTATTGTGTGTGTTTACATCCAAAGCGCCCACTGTGTCTTCTCAGCATGTGGTTTTAACCCAACTCATTTCCTGCAGATTAGATCAGATTATGTGTCAAGCGAGGCCTGTTAATGATCATAAGTGAAGCAGTTATGGCGAGCAGGAGATGGATGGTCCTCTGCAGCGGGTGTGAAGACTCGGAGTCGCTCGGAGAGACTCTGTAACTGTTTCTCATTAGTGTGCAGAACTTCTGTGGCGCTGTCGAGGAACATCTTACGCAACTGAAACCGCAGGAGAATCCCAGAGGGTCTGAATGCACATGCACACACTGCAATAAAAAGGTCATTAAAACCTCCGCTTCAGAAGAGTGCGGTCAGCAAATCAATTACACCGAATAACTCTGGTGAAACCTTCCTGTTGTTTATCTGCAGGGGAATCAACTTGTTTTTGACCGATGTAGTTTAAACCATGTTCAGTTCTTCAGTTTCGCAGTTGTTTTACATTTACGGTTAACGTTGACATGAAACGGTGCTGGTGTGCCATTAGCTTCAGTGATGTGATGTTTTTCAGTATGAAACAATATTAAAGGGGAAATGTAGAAGATTTTGATTTATCCACTGGGAATTGCAAAACGTTTCATATCAGAGTGAAGCAAGTTGGCTGAATAAAGAAAACATTATGACATATATAATCAAAGAAAAGATTTGATTACGCAAGATATACAGTACAGCTCAATATTTAGCTGATATACAGTTAACACAGCACTTCCTTCAAAGTAACACTGTTATCTTAAAAATACATTTGTGTATTCCCTAGCTGGTGTCTCAAAATGCTTCATTAAAATGCCCATGAGATGCTTTGAGAACTGGAAAGTATATCTCTGCAGTTCTCCTGAGATGTTGGTTGAGGCCTGTACCCCTGATACTCAAATTGTAGGTCAGACAGATTTGTTTCATTGGTTGAGATTTACCAGGTACGTTCCCATTGTTAAATCTGAAATATGTTTGTACCTTTAGGTTGAACATGCAGATTTACATTGAAGATTTACATTGAAGGTTTACATGTAGTATTTCTAGCTCAGATCTCAGAATGGACGATGATTAACAAAAACTGTTATGTTTGTATTCCAGCGAGGTGCATGCAGGCTGTGTTGATGTCCCAGGGTTCAAGGGTACCAGAGCTCGCTCATAAACATGAAGTCTTGTTAAACGACCCCTCGTTACGCAGGAGGCGCCTGTGCTTCTGAAAAACATCGTCTCCTGGGCCCAGAGGAGGTGGAGGAGCTTCCACAGAAGAAATACTGATCAAACTAGCGGTTTTCAATTGTAACCTGTTTCCTATTACCAGCAACCAAACCCACTAGCTTTGAGGAAAACACAGCTTGCATTATCATCTTAAGGGTGTAGAGAAAATGATTAGAGAATGTTAGCAATAAAAAACAAGAACAGTCGTAACATTTACAATGAAGTCACACTAAATGCAAACATAGCTTGTTACGTGAGCTTCATGTCTTGAAGAATTAGGAAAAAGATGTTTGTGGATTTTAAGAGTTCGCAACATCTTCTGTTAAATGAATAAAACAGGCCACTACAAACAGCTTCCTGTGGACTGATGGCTTTTGGAAGTTTATATATTTTTCACTTATTTATTTTCTCTCAAAGAGTCACAGCAGGACAGAATCGTTCAGAGCCGCAACGCTTCGCCAACTTTTACGAGAGAATGGAAAGAAAAAGCCAAACGTGTTGAAAATGGAACATTTTTGAGAAGCTCTTAAAGAGAAACAAAAAGTGTTTTGTCAGAAGGTGGCTGTCGGTCAGACACAGACGTAGCTCAGGGAAACTGGATAAATCTCAACAGAGGCTCTGAGGGAGAGATGTGTGTACTTCGCTGTTGGTGAAGTGTGTTCCCTGTTAGTGAGAAACAGTGATGGATTGCTGTATGTTTCCATTTACCTCATCTCCAACTGCTTTTATGCAGCTGTTTGTTTGAAGTTGTTGTTCTTTAACGTCAGCACAGACACAAACACATCAAGAATGTCTGTGGAGTTGATGGCATTTGTGTCATATATAAATAACCTGCAATTTACATGCTGTAAACAATGTTATTAATCGCCATCTTCCTTTCCACAAATTGTTGTCATTGCGAGTTAGTTTGTGAGTTATGTACATGTGACCGGACCAAATGCAATGATTGGACAAACACTTTATGGTCTTGCTCCTTCCACGGAAAATATATTTATATAAATGTATTTAGACCCTCATCAGTTTGATTCTGGGGCTGTTAATGTGTTGGGAAAATTATTGAATTCAAAATTACTTCAAGAGCATTTTAATCAATCAACTTTACGGGGTTTTAGCACTACGCCCAGCGTGAGTCTGAACATTATTAAATGTCTCACAACGGGACGTCTGAAATGAATATAAAAAAAGAAGTATCTTCCGCGGTGTAGAAATTAGTAATGTGACATTAGCATGATGTTTCAACAGCAGGCTAGTTGACTAGTTCACACTGGCTGCGCGCGAGAGGCCTGATGGCTTCACTCATGCGAGGGGCGTTCCCGTCAGCCTGCAGTCTTCTTGAATCCTGCTGGAGAAGCATCATCTTTCCTGATGATATGACTTTAGAAGAGTCAGATTGTTCAGTTTGTGATATGTTTTGGTCACATTTTGTAAATAGAAATAATTATAATAACTGATGCTATTATTTAAAGTATTGTACAGTGTATTCAAGCTGTACATTTACACATACTTACTGTATTTTATCTGATTCCTATATATGCATTCCCTGGGAATCAAACCCATTACCTTGCTGTTGCAAGCGGCATGTGGTTCTAATATGTCTTTGTTGCATTTTTGTAGTTAAAGCTGCAATCTGTAACTTTTGCCTCTATGTCGCCATCTCTGTTTGAACCATAAAATTGCAGGTTATTTACACACTTTTCTTTTAAGTATGTTTAAATCAAACTAAGCCAGACTGGCATTTCACTGAAAATCTGACCCAACTCAATATTATAAACTTACCATTGTGAATCAGGGTATTATAAGGAGACAGTTTTGAACACTGATCTGTTATGTACTTGCTCAATAACTGATTTCTGTTTATATTTAATCAAAAATGTTACGGTTTGCAGCTTTAATTTGTCTTTATATTCTTCTTAAATGTTCTTTTGAGTTTGTTTTTCTATTCATCTTTTCGAGCACATAGTTGTTCTGTTCATGACTTGAGACATAAAGTCCCCATAGCCTGCAGTACCTGTCACCGGGGGAGGAAATTAACATGTCCAGGTTGAGTATTTATAGCTAAGTGAACAACTTAAATACTTTAAATACTTTATTTTGACCCAGAATTTAACAGCCGAACACTTCCTCCCTTCTTAATGAATACCCTACTGGTGACATTCACATAATAAGTGCTTTATGGACTCTCAGTGCCACCCTGCAAATTGTGCCTTTTTAATTACACTCCATTATTTATGGATGACTGACAACAGTGATAAAAATATGAACAATTTGATAAAATTAGAGCCATGTTTGTTTGTCAGGAGATGTAACTGGAAAGAGAGACCTTTCAGCTGTCGGCTTGTTTTTGTTGCTGATATGGTATATGTGACGTAATGGAGGAAAAGATGACAGGTTAACAGTGCAAGGGTTACTACAGGTTGACTGACAGAGGAGTTTTAACTGTGTTATGTTAACCATCATAAAGAAGTGAAAGAACATGTTGTGTTGACAGCGTTTCTGAGCAAATATGTGTATCGACTGATAGTGATCATAGACTAAATGTCATCTGAAGTTCTTTCATTCAGATTTCTATATAGGATTAAATAATATTAATTAAATAATATATATATATATATATAATATGGTAAATAATATTCAAATGATATTTAATATACTAGACATGTTAAATAATACTTAATGGACAAATAATATTCAAATGATATTTAATATACTAGACATGTTAAATAATACTTAATGGACAAATAAGATTATATGTATTTATATTTATTCATATGTGTCTGTGTGTGTGTGTATATATATATATATATACACACACACACACACACACACACACACACACACACACGTGTAAACAAAGAAAGCAGCAGTTTTTATTCAGTGTGAGTGTACAGTAGCTGTTTACCACACTGCGCTGTGTGTTCTTGAGGACAATCACAGTGTGTTAGCGCCCCTTGAACTCTGGGTGTGTTGTTTCTCTGGGGTAAACAACCCGAGTTTTTTTTATCTCTTCCAGGAGAGAGTATGAGCGGTCTGCAGTGAACTGCGGAGAAAGCTGTAGCCTCCTTCAGTTGTGTGTTGTGATGAAAATACATATTTATAAATCCTCAACAACCTTCACACAGTTCCATACAACAGCATTTCAGTCACAGTGTGTGTCCTGCTCCATAAAGAAAAATCCATCCCAATTTATTGTTGTAAGAACGTTTCCCTAATGTTTCCATTAACAAAAAAGTTTAAAATGTTCTAGGAAGATGTTGTATTCACATCAACTTGCTTGGTTATAATAACATTATTCAAACTGTTTTTAAAACATTTCACTAACAATTTAAGAATAACGATTTTGATATATGATATATAATGTTAAAAAAGCATTCTAATAACATTAGCGCAAGAACATTTTTGATACCTTTGAGAGAACTGTTAGAGAACAGCGTTCTGAGAACGTTCCCTGCTAGCTGGGATATGACTTGCATGATATATTTGTCTTTTGCAGCATTGTGTGAGGACCAGGAGGCCCTTCTGAGGTCTGATCGGGGCCCCAGAATCATCCCAACCTTCCACTCGCTTCGGCCCCTCGGACCAGAGAATTCTACAGAAATATAACAACATGCAGGTTTACTGTAGTGTTTAATTTATTAATGATGCTGTATGTTTAATCTCATGTCCTCAGGATATATCCTGCTGTGACTGGACGTGGGTAAGAGGCGATCTGGTAATCCTCTAAAGCAGATCCAGAGGCATGTTCTGCCGCTTAACACACAGAGTAAATGAGAGGAAGTTCAGCAGGAGACTAGCCACACCCTGATTTCAGACAACACAGCATTCAGAAAACATGTTACATAACGTGCTACAGGAAATGGCCTGTAATCCTGTG
Source organism: Chromobotia macracanthus (assembly GCA_036877525.1). NCBI lineage: Eukaryota > Metazoa > Chordata > Actinopteri > Cypriniformes > Botiidae > Chromobotia > Chromobotia macracanthus. The sequence continues at coordinate 2,997,819 of JAZGTH010000006.1, forward strand.
TCTGTTTGGTGAAATTACAGTTTAAATAGTTGTTTTGTTTGAAGTCTCCATTATGGTGATTGATTTTCCCATTGGCTGGAATCTTGGACCTTATTCACGTTCTGTTAAAGGCAGAATAGAAGATCTTTTCCAGAAACATCTTTTGTTATGCTGGTTGAAAGTCTCTTCACATCCTGATAGCAGTAATATAAATATATATCTTCTGTGGAAGGTGCAGGACCATAAAATGTTTGTCAAATCATTGCATTCGGTCTGGATGCAATGATAGGATGTCCTGCTTGCCTGTCAAACTATGTGTTTGCATACATCCGTGCACTATTGGAGGAGCTAGCCTCTTTGAAATTGCCTGCCGTACTTTTAATCTTCTCTCATCTGGTGAAACAGTATCACAGAACAATTGCTTCCACTGTTTTACATGCATGTACTTGTTCGCTAAAAGTAAAGCTTAGTGCCTGACTTTTAATCTGATCTTGTCTTTTTAATCCACACTATTTGGCCATATTCTACTTTATAGAGAAATAATATACTGTAGTCTTTATACACTATTTTTGGAGATGACCACGTCTGCATTTCAGATGCTTATGGCAGATTTTTTGCCAGATGCTTTTGAGAAGTTTCCTTCCCTGGATGAAGGTTCAAGTTGGAGATGATGGATGTCCTCCAAAACCATCCAGGTCGGTGATCCTCACCAGAAGCATTGATGTCCTGCCAGCCTGTGTAGGTATGTTCTGCATGCAACTACCTGCTTAGTAGTATTGCCAGTACTATTAGTTAGTACTTAAGAGTAGGTTATCTCTTTTTGACAGACAAATCAGTTAACCCTCTGTCTAGTCAATCACCCACTGGCACTATAACTGAAACCATGAAACCATTCACTCTAGAGTCATTGGGACTTTGTTCAGCTTCTGGCAAACCATATAATAACCAAACAAGTTTTATGTCTGTAGACATTAAGTTAACTGAGACCGATCTGATCCACCAACTAAAAATACACAGAGTGACTTCATGTTGCCAGTAGTGGAAAACAACACCTAGAGTGTAAACTGTTGCCAAGATAATCAGTCACATGCCCCTTCCAGATGAATAAAACATATTCTTTCCTGTTTGTATATTCCATAAACAATTCAATTCTTATCTGTATTACGTCGAACTTACTACTTTAATGTAGTCACCTATTTATACCGGCCTGTTTGTTTCCCTGCTTGAGCGTTAGTCACACCCTGCAAATAAAGTGCAGGTTCAAAGTCTTTCTCCTGTCTCGTACCTTTAAGTGAGATGGTTAAAAGGTAAACCAGGGAACAATCATGACCATGCTATCACAGTCAGATGCATGTCACGTAATGTCAGTCTTATACTTTATTTCCACATTCAGTTATAATATTTATAAGCTGGTGTGCTCCGTAGCCTCATCTACACTATATATTTTCCAGCCCTACTTTAAATGAAGGACTATAGATGAATGAGCATTCTCTGTTTTATCTTTCTTTGGTGGTGATTCTTCTTCTTCTTCTTCCAGTCCTCCACTCTTTTTGGTTTTATCTCAATAGATGCATTCATTGTCATGCATTGTAATGTCATTATTAATGTCACAACTTTTGACTTCAGGTTCAGCTGCAATCTCAGCCCGTTTGTGTTTCCAGACACACTGTATTTCTGAAGTTAAAGGTCCTCCGGTGCTTCTGGCTGCGGGTTCATTGACGACACAAGGGCAGAGTCCCGCCTCCGTCTGCGGGTCCACCAATCGCAGCGCGCCCCGCAGACGAGCCTCCAGCGCCCGCGGCGCATCGTCTCTTATAACCCGCAAGACCGCGACCGTGTGACGGCGACGTGAAGATCTGCCGCACGTTAAAGCTCTCCATCAACGGGAAAAGGGTCGTTTCAGAGCTTTGAGGATCAGGGATTAATACGAGTGCTTTCCAGCGGTAAGTTTGCGCGTTTTTACTGCTTTCAGATCAGTTTCGAGCGTGAAAACTTGCGTGCAACGTTTGCATGCTGAAGCGTTTGCGCAGTCGGTGCGTTTTTAATGGGTCAGTACGGTTGTCATTACCATTGCATGACCATTTGACGGATGCAATGAATGTTTCAAGCGTGCAAACAAATGAAGTTCATAAATAAACAACAAAAAAAGTGTATAACGTGACTGTGCGTGTCGAATACTTTTAATATCGTCCACATTTCACATAGTACTTTAATTTCAATTCTTCCCAATACTAAAGAAATCAGCAATGATTACTTTCTACGTACTGCTTACTTAATGACGGTCAATGAACCATATTGCATCACGTTATTAGTTATATTGCATTATATAAACACTGTTGCAAAGTGATTTTTAGGGATTTGAAACGGAGGATTGAAAGGGAAGAATTAAAGGGGAGTTTGCAGGAGACGCATGTTGGTGTTGCCGCTGCGTTCAGGGTTACTGTCGGTCATTCTGCAGCAGACAGGGGGCGCCAGAATCACCCCCGTGACCAAAATAATAAGAAACACAAGAAATACAAACCTCTAGCATGTGTGTCTTAAAGATGTCATTCAAACAACTACTGCAGATACATAATAACATCATTTAACCACGTTTACCATTTTCCATGAGCTGCTCCATGCTGGTGCCCACATACGGATGTCTGTAACAGCGCTACAGTAAGAAACTTCTGGCCAGATTCATTTATGTTCATGTAACAATTATAACTCGCACCAAAAATGAAAAACAGTAAGTTATTGTTCATAGTTTATTGATTATACAGTGAGAGTCATTTTATTAGCCTCTTTGGCAACAGTTTTGGTTTCCAGTCATCATCTGTTTTCCATCACATGCAGTTTTCTAAGACTCATTTGTGTTCACAATGCTGTCTTGTCTGAATGCGGTTGCTCGCATCCTTATTGTACTTTTGGCGCATTCAGCCATTACAGTAAATTGTTCCCAGCGTCTCGCTCATCCACAAGGCAGAGTTTCTTGATAGCCTAATGGTTGCATCATTAAACACACCAGCTTTAGTTAGGCAGTCATTAAAACAGTACTACTGTACAGTACTTAATGTAAAAGCATATGTGAGATTTCTTATTGGTCGCTAATTCCAATTTATTTTACTTCTTTTTTTGAAGGGAGAAGAAGACCTGAATCATTTGCACTTTAGACAGGCAGTAGCCAGGAATGGTGGATCAGTTGCTTCTTGATGAAGAGACTTTCTTTTCTTACACTTTGCTGCCAACCCACAACCCGTCGGATATGGTGACGGACGAGGGCGTGTACCACATGCTTCCATCTCCATTCTCAGAGGACAACCTGAGTGACTCATCTAGCCCACGTTCCTGCTCCAGCCCTGAGTCTCTGGTCCTAGGCTCCAGCTGTGGGAGCAGCTCAAGTGGAGAAAGTCAAGATGGTCTTTTGGACTTTCTCCACTCTCAGTCCACGTTTAGCCAAAACTCCGCCTCAGCTACGATGTCTCCTATGATCCCACCTGTCCTTCCCATGGGTCTGTCTTGGGAGTCACGATGGGACTGCACCACCAAAGAGGAGTACTTTGAGTTTCCTGTTTTTCCTGGAGATTTGGAGGACCATGCAGGGCTGCTGTTTCAGCCCACTCTAGAGGAGATTGAGGAGTTCTTGGAGGAGAACATGGAGGTGGTGGCCTTAAAGGACAAAGATGGTGAGATGACAAGTGCAAAAAATCAAGGAGCTACATCAGAACTTTGGGCTCAAAGCTTAGACCAAACAGTGCCTGTCTCAAGTGACATAGTCAACTCTGAGCCCGAAAGCATACAGTCTGCAGTAGGAACGTCCACAAATCCTCAAAGCACACTAGAAAAGGAGGATTCATCTGAGAAGGTGGTAGAAAGTTCAGGAATGCCCGTGATCCTACAGCTCCAGCCTGTCCAGATTAAGCAGGAACCAAACTCTAAAACTGCCTCTTCAGCACCACAACCTGCCTCGGACATCAAAATAACCCAGCTCCTCGTCAATATCCAGGGTCAGACCTACGCCTTGGTTCCTCAGATGATCCCACAAGCCAGCCTCAACAGCTCTTCATCAAAGTTTGTTCGCATCGCCCCGGTTCCCATTGCTGCCAAACCCATGGGCCTTGGAGAGAATGGAATGGGAGATGGCCAGGGCACAGGGCTTATGGTCGGGGGTCACAAATTCCAGAAGAGCTCAGTAGCCGATCTCATTAAAATGCACAAGTGTAGCTTCCCAGGCTGTGCCAAGATGTACACTAAGAGCAGCCACCTGAAGGCCCACCTGCGGAGACACACGGGCGAGAAACCGTTTGCCTGCACATGGCCTGGCTGTGGCTGGAGGTGAGAATTGAGGATCAAGTGTGGACATCTGTAATCAGGTCCAACAGAATCTGCATCTGACCAGAAACTCCAGAAAGCTCTTTAGAACTGGAACCTTTATTATTTACACATGGCCCACTTCTTGTACTGTTCATTTGCTAATTCAGTTTGTAGTAATAATGGATCTGAGCTTGGTATAACACATTTTACCCTGTTCAAATCCACAGATTTGCTTTCAGAATCAGGGTAGAAAATGCTAAAAAATAACTAAAAGTCTGCAGATTCTGACTGGACTTGTTTATACCTTGTTAAGTGTTATGTCTTTGTTAATCTTTTTGCACAGGTGAGGCAGGCCAAATGTCTTCAAAAGAATTCTGTTGTCTCTCATGTTTTTTCCACTTTAACAGTAGTAGTAGTAGTTTTCAGTTTGTGAGTTTCTTCCACTGAAGTATAGAAGATAAGCTGTCAAGATCTGTGTGTGTGAAGAGCTTTCACTGCAGTAAGTTGTAGTCGTTGTGAAATCAGTGAGGTACATCCCTATCTCTGTTTACCATCCACAAATGAACTTCAGACAGGGCTCTTACAAGGCCACTGGCCAAATATAAATACATGGCTGTTATTCATATTCCTGGCTTTTTGAGGAATTTAATAATCATGTTCATATTATATCCCATATTTGTATCGTAGTTTGTAAAAAAGTAGTTTGTAAGCACCAAGAAGATACCATGTAAATATACTTTGTAATAGAGCAGTACATTTCATTCACATTTTGTGTGTTATCTGCTGTTTGAGATTAGATAAGGTCTTTGAAGAGGCAGACTTTGGCCTGTTCACCGCTTCGTTTGTTTACTTTTAGTCTAAGTTCAGCTTTAGTCTCGCTGTGCAGGGTCTGAATACAGTGTAAAGTGCACCACATCATGTCGTGAGGTTGGGATTTAAAGGACTGATAAACTTAGCATTGGTCGTCAATAGGATAGTTTTTGTTCTTTATAACTAGTTGTACTTTGACAGAGAAGAGGTTAACTCTTTTGCAGTGTAGGGGGTTGGTCCTATACCTAGCAAATACAAAAGAAACACTATTTAGGGTGTGTTTTTTGTTATGGATATTGTATTTCAGTTGCATACATTGTCAACTTATGATCTTTGGGTAACTAGTCTTAAGTCATTTGGTTCAATAAAATATTGTCCCAGATTTACTTTTTCAAGTACTGATCTCAGATTGTCAGTCACCTACTGGTGTGACTAGTTTCATGTCTGACCTGTCAAGATGACCAAGATGACCTATTTATTGTAGAAAACAGAACAGCAAGTCAGCACTGTGGAGAAACAGGCCTCTAGTCAAGTCTGATAAGATGTGAGTTGTTGAGACGTCTGTGTTATCAGTGACCTTGGTTAGCCTTGCTTCTGTATAGCAGTTCACCCAGATGACAATTTCAGGTTATAGGAATGTTTTCGTAATGTTTCCTTAAGTAACAACATTCAAACATAAAAATGTTATTTTGGAAGTTTTGGGCATGTTCAAAACGTCCAGTTTTTTAGATGTTGTATTAACATTATTGCTTGGTTAAAAGTACGTTTTTCAAACCTTTTTAAGTTCTGTAACTTTTTAAAACGTTCCACTAACTACTTAAGAATTATGTTTTTCAGATATAATATATAACCTTTGGAAAACATTCTACTAACGTTACAGCAAGAGCGAATTTTGATAACTTATCGATAACTTTTAGAGAATGTTGCTTGTTAGCTGGATGTCTCTGGTTATAGCTGGTCTACAGCTGGTCTACAGCTGCCTGTGAGTCTGACGGAGGACTTCAGGACACTGTCAGGAAATGGATGTAGGAAAGACAACAAAGGAAGTTTACCTGGTTGAATGGCCGCAGTGATGCTCCGGCAGCATGTTTATTAATCCTCTGGTTCTCCGTAAAGAAAATTGTCCGAGTGACACAAACACACATAAACCCATGTTCATAAAAGCCCAGTTGAGTGAAAAAAACACTGCAGGCTTCGTGTCAGGATTTCTTGTAATCCTTAAAACATTTTGCGGTTAGGTCTTATTTTTCTGCTATTCACAAGCACGGACATTTAAAAGTTCCGAACACTTGGAACCACACCAGGAAGTTTTAGCAGCCACTTACTAACTTGCACCCAAAAGGTTAATGGAGGATAATGCTGTACCTGCATGAAAAAACACAACATCCTGTCTTTTAACCAATACAGTTTACAGTATCAACATGTGCATGTAGACGAGCGATCCAAAACGCTCTCCTGTGACTCATCTTGTTGCATTTTCCATTGAGTTTTGAAACTGAAAACACAGATTTGAAGAGTGGAAATGATGAGTTTATGGTATTTGACTGTAGATTTACTGTAGATGATTGCAATGGAAATAATGTTTTGCCCATGATGCAAAAATGGGTGATGTGTTTGTGTGTGTATACTGTATGTGGGAGGGTTTATTGTGCTTTACAGAATGTGCTGGAACAGCTTTGTGAGCACTGATGTCCAACTAGGACAGGCGCTATATCCCATCCTAACCCCCAGGGCAACAATTACCCCACCACCACCCTGCTAACAATTTTAGGATGTAAGGACATTCTCTAAAATTTCCTTTAAAATGTTTTCTCTTTTGAGGGAGAACAAAAGAGAGGCGTCCGCTCTTTGAGTTTGAGGTTTGTCAGTCATGTTGCTGTGGGAGGGTTTATTTTTTTATTCATCCTGAGGCTCACACATTACTGTTAGCACAGCAATGAAAGCTGGAAGAAAAGCCATATAAGAGAGAGAGAGACTGGTTTTAATGGCCTTGCGAACACTCTACACGTTTCCGGTACATTAGAAACAGATACAGCAGCTTCGTCTTCTGGTTTTCTTATTTCAAACTGCCTTCAGACGTTTACTGTTCCAGAACGTGGGTATTGGTGGTAAAGGAAGTGAAAAGCTGACAGTTATGTTGATATCAGAGATGTAATATTTCTAATTTCTCGGGAGTTTTACTACTTCGTTCCACGTAGGGTAGTGTAGCATAACTTAGTCAGGAGAAATCGTCAACTGAGTTAAGAAAATTGCTTCCATATTCTTCTAGAAGATAAAGCAGCCGTGCATGTTCCCCTTCTCTGGTTTTTGGTTTGACTCCAGAGGCGGGATAGCTGCTCTCAGAAAACATTAGCCAATGTCAATGTGGTGTAAATCTTGTCATGGAATCTGAGCTCTGGGTTAAGCCTGAGTTAAATATAGTTGCTCATTAGATGTGCTTCAGGCTCAGACCTTCTGGTGCTGGTAGTGAAGACACTGAGCAATTGTTTGATGGATTTAATGGACACTGTGTGCTCTCTGTGTCAGGCTGGGCAACTTAAAGGTTGTGAAAGAGATTTCAGTCTATGACAGACTCAAGCTTTAATGCTGTTAGTTACTAACCAATTATATAATTAATAGTCCAGTTACAAAAACAAGATGGACAAGCTATGGTTACTGTTTCAAAATTGCAATATAAGGATTTATTATTGTGAAAAATCACATCCTACTAGTCAACTGTATGTGTTTTTTATGATGTGTGTTGATCAACTATGATGTAGTCCAGAGCTACAGTATAGAATATATAAAATGAGATAAAAGCTTTGATATGATTAGGAATTTTATTGCTTGTGTACAATAGTAAAGAAAATAGAACAGGATAGTAAAGAAAATAGGGTAACTTTTAGTTTCATGTTTCATAAATCAAAATGCAGAGGAAAGTCAAGTTTTATTTTTAAACACTTTTCACAATAAATGTTGTTCCTAAGAAAACAGCTTCCTAATGCCTCCAGTGAATATTTCAGACACTGAACTGGATGAGTGTGTAATCACTGATTTTTTGGTTTATCTTGTTGCAGATTCTCCCGGTCTGATGAGCTGTCGCGTCACCGTCGCTCTCACTCTGGAGTGAAGCCCTACCAGTGTCCCGTCTGCGAAAAGAAATTCGCTCGCAGCGATCACCTGTCCAAACACATTAAAGTCCATCGCTTTCCACGAAGCAGCAGAACAGTGCGAACCACACACTGACCCCACACAACCCTCCCACAGAGAGAGAGAGAGAACAGATGCATTTGTGGTACTGTGATAATTTATTAAGTGAGGTTCAGATGAACTGAAGGAGAGTTTGTTCTGTAAAACTGTTACTTGACTCATCTGCCTCACAGACAGTCTGAGTGTCCTAGATTGCGTTTTTTAGCATTCTTGATTGTTTTCTATGTTTTGAGAACAAATGTTTCGCAACTTGTAACGTTTAAAGTATTTTTGAGTTTTTGTGGATGAATTGTTGATGTATTTGACAATCATCAACATTCCTTGTTCAGTATCACCATAAGGTCACTTCTTATTGCCAGCGTAAATCTTAAGTGTTAAGCTCCTCTAAACCAACAAAAGAACTCGGGTTCATCTGAACTACTGATCATTGGTAGGATTGTGCCATTATGAGCTCAAATATTCAGAGGCTTTCTGTGTTGGCTTTCTGTTGTGTGGTAGCAAACTGTGAAATGACTCTTGTGAGACCATCAAGTGAACCGACGGGAGTCAAAACACACCTTCTGATCAGTATTGAAATGATTTTCCTTTTTGAGCTATTTCAGTTTTTTTCAGATGTTATTAATGCGAAACCTTTCCTTATTTGTCATTTTTCATTTCATTGGTTGCTTTCATCAAAGACTTAATCTAAGAACAAAAATTTTATGGGCCTTAATATAATCTAAATGTTTGCAGCTGGGGCCAAGACATTTGTGATTAGTAGAAGTTTTTAACCGCGATGCAGAAATTAGATGTTCTAAATCAGTCACTTTTGATATGTAAGCTAGTTTTTGCAGAACTCTTTTTGCCCCTGAAGACTGGATAACTCCTCACTCTTACCTGCTTACCTGCCTCAAACAATCTTTATCTTCTGGATTACTTCACCATCTGCCAAAACATCCCAATCAGACAAACCTGAGTGCCAGAAACTGGAAATGTGAGGTGCTAACCGGCGTCACCACACACAGGAAACATGCAGGTCACATGCTCACATTTGGGAACTGTAGTCTGGGATTCATCAGGAGTTCACAGAGGACGTTTCTTCATGGGAACTGTAGTCATGGACACCGCTTGTGTGCTGGTAGAACGTGTTGACCATATGTTCTCAACAGGAATGTGTGGACGAGTGGGGTGCTGATAACTAGCACTAATATTTAACCAAACCAGCCGTCTTCTCTCATTAGGTGTTGGGAACTGAAGAACATCATAACAATATTGAATATGCAATCTGTTCTATGCTGTCTGTTTTGCCAAAACAGTAGCAATATGAAAACATCTACAAAGACACCCAGAGTGCCTCACATCATACACGTCACAACAGACACCTATAGATACACCCACGTGTAGAAACATACAGTATGTGTAGCTCAACAACAGGAACCCACCTGACAAGGAACGTTCTCAGAACAGTGGCTAACATTCTCTAAAAGTTCTGTCAAAGTTTTAAAAATGTTCTTTAGGAATGTCACATATCAAACTATTTTTTTTACGTTGTAAGTGTAACATTTTAAAAACACTACAGAATTTTCAGAATAATGCAATAATGTTAACACGTCTAAAATCAGTATGTGTTCCTGACTGCAGCTTAGGGGAGCATTAAAAAAATGATTATGGTAGCATTTTGCTGCTCAGCCCATAACATGTAGTAACGTTGTGGTTAGGAAACCTGATCTGGGATCAGATATTACAGAGTTGGAAGGAATTAGAACTACTCAGGCCACTCACAAATCAACACAGCACAGAGACGAGTTCCAGTCCCTTTAAATGAAGGATATTGCCCTACAAATTTGTCCACATATGTGGCATTAGTGTGAATATTTTGTTGTTCTTTCTTCCGGTTTAATTGAGTACATACCCTTTATGTTTTAAGCATGTGGATTATGAAAAAATAATGTCCCATATTTTTTCCCTATAATTTCTCTTCGATCGTGTTTTTTTTGTGCTATGAACTCGTTTTCCTCTTGCGTGAGAACCATGTACATGATTGTTTTAGCCCTGCCCACCCAAAACAGTAAAAATACACTCAACTAAAATTTAAGCGTGTTGTTTATTATGCTAATGGTCTGTGCGCTTAACACCCCCTCGTGCAAGTTCACCACCGGCGTTCAGCGTACAGACGAATGCACAGACAGGAAGGCAGAAGCTGCGAAACGTTGCATTCCTTACCGTCTGCATGAAGTTCTTGTGAATCAGGTGCTTATGGCCACCACTGAATGTATGTATACTGTATGTACAGACTTTGTACAAATTGTAGTTGCATCAGAGAGTTCTGGATATTCTTTAACTGACGTATCTTGCGTCCTTGATTGTATAAATGTCCCCTGTAAAATGTAAACCAATGTACATAGCAACAATTCAATATATGTATAAATATTATATATTTTTCTTGCTATACGTCAGATGCATTTACAAATAAAGTGAAAACAAGAACTTGGCGTTGTTGAGAAGCTGTATCTCGTCTTTGTTTTTCTTTTACAATTTTTAACAGGTTTTATAAGGATACCATAGCTTTGACCTAACACATATTCCATACACATACTTTAACACGAATGCAAGCTGGAGTTAATGCGTTCCAAAATGCACCAGGTCAGCTATTGTCATGGTGGAGCAGCAATTGTATGACAGTCTTGCTGCGAAGGTTAGGTTAACTGTTTGCATGTTTATAACTAGCTTTCTGTATAACAACACATCTAGTTTAATAGCACAGAGGTTTGCTACAGCCGCAGTAATGCAAGAACACACTGATTATGTGCAACAGGACAGCGTGTCTGAACACACGCTCATCTTTGCGTAGATCTGACTCTGTATGTTTATGCCGAGTCACTCTGCATAAGGACATCTGAAGCATCATGCTCATTAAAAAGCTGCTATGCAATGGCGTGATGTTTACAGCTGAATGCTCCAACTGATGTTGCTGCCTTTAAAGCCCTCGACCACATGTGTCTCCTAAAGATGAGAGAGAGGGAGAGAGGGGCCAGAGGAGAACAATGTGGTGAAATGATCGTTTTATGGCCATCTGCTGTATAGAATCACTCATGCAAAGTCAATTGTCAACATCTCAAGACATAAGGCTGATCTGAGACCTGTCCAAAACAGCAGTCTGGCTGGGATGATTCTGGATTTGGTTTTGAGAACTGAACATTTGTTTTCCTCTGCTCCGAGCACCTCTGATGAGTGGGGCCCCACAGAGGGCTGTTTGTTCAGTATGTGCTGGCACATCCAGGTTTATAGTAAGAGATTAACTTACAGTAGCAAATTAAGTAACACAAACGTTAAAAATGTCATTTAGAAAGTTCTAGAAGCATTCAAAACGTTTAGCTTTTTGACGCTGTATTAATGTTATTGCTTGGTTATAAGAACGTTACTCAAACTTTTTAAACGGTTTTGATATACATGATATATACCATTAAAAAGTTCTACTAATGTCACTGCAAAAATGTTTTTGATAACATTTGAAAGAACTTCTAGAGAACAATAGCCAACGTTCTGAAGTTTTTTTCCTGTTGGTTGGGTTTAAGTGTTTGCTTTATGATGGATGTGTCAGGTTTTCAGGAATTAATAATGAGGTTCAGTTTCATTCATATATGAATTGAATTTTCTGTCTGTTTTTACTGTCACTGTTTGATTTATCATTTCAGGTTGAAGCTCTTAATTATTGCTCCAGTGGTGGTTTCAACACTCAGAGCTGTTTAGAGAGCTATTTCTCCTCAGGAGATGTTCCTCTGTGGCCTCCAGCAATTTGACAGATTTATTTTTGGAGCGTTGGCGATGGTCGAGAGGAGCAGATCCATCTGCCATGCTGAGGTAACGTTAGGTCAGACAGATGACAGGTCACAGGAAACAGCCTTGTGACTTCATTTAATGATTACGTGTGATTTTTACAGGCGATTCTTTAAAGTAAATATCTGTAAAACTTTCTATTCTTTAGATGAAGAATAAATTGTAATTGTAAAAATAGCTAGCTTTGAAAGCATACAATCGCCCCTCCATTCAGATCTCTAAAGCCACATCTTCTCCAGTAGTGCTGAGGTATGCAAATACATAGTTTGGCAAGTAGGACATTATTATCATTATTATTGCATGTGGAACGAATGCAATGATTGGATGAACATCCTATGGTCCTGCACCTTTCACAGAAGATAAATATTTATATAAATATATTTAGACCACTTTACATAGTGACTGCTATCAGGATGTGAAGAAACTTTCCACCAGTATAACACAACATGTTTCTGATTAAGATCGCCTACTCTGACTTTAATGTTGGGATATTCTAAACTTATGATGGGGGGTGTGACGGGGTGGAACATTTCAAAGCAAAATTGCTGCTTCTCGTGTTATCAGGACGACCTTACGGCCTCCTGTTCCTCCCACACAGCAATTTGACCTTTATATAAATAGTAGAAAAGTAAATAAATGTCACAGGGTGGGTGTGTTGTCCAGACAAACTTGATGGAACAAAACAATGCATGTTTAATTCTCTTTTAAAGCAGACAGTCTGACAAACATGTGTGCGATGATTTATGAATACTTCCTGTGATATTGTCTTGCTTTTGTTACAGTTGTACATGCTTTCATTATAGCTCACAGTTTTGTGGTAAACATTTGTAGAATTCTCATCGAACTTCTGACCGCAGATTCATCTGGGATAATAGAGCACAGATTTAGACACTGTTTGCTGTGGTCATACTCGCTTATTCTTCAGTTTTCATGCTCAGTCATATCCAAACTTCAACGTATCAGATCCCTAATCCAGAAGGTCTAATGAAACGTGTCCAGACTTGAGCTCTTCATCTGTATCTCAGTCTTGAAACATCCTGAGATGTTGTCAGCTGTTCTTGAGACACATTCTTTTTCTCTGGAAATAAAACTGTCAGTCCCTTTAATTTATGGTTAGATAGATGATATGATGGTTTTCTCTGTATACAAAACATCGATTTTGCAGAATTTTAAATGAACATAATTAAAATTATGATAACTAATAATAAATAAAGTTGATTAATTCGTTTAAATTAGTGTTGTTGGCTTGGGCCAGTGAGCAACTAATCAGAACAATGTTTCAAAACATCCAGATCAGTTGCTGTGTCTGTATCTGTAGCATATTATCTGTGTACCTCGAACACAGGATAAAACACACTGTGTGAGGAACGAACGCATTGCAGATGGAAATGTAGTCCAGCTTCAAACCTTGGCAAGCATTCCCTTCAATGGCCAGTACAAGCCCAAAAACAAAAGTGCATTTGTTAGCAGCTAAGCCCTTTCTTCCCCTCACAGTTCAAAGAAAAACCAGTTGCTTGTTGAAGAGAAAGGACAGCAACACAATACAACATGTCAGCCAGCCTGGGAAAACCCTGCCACATCAGTGCTGTATGTATGTAGCTTATGTACTTTTGTATCAGTAATTGGTTCTGGTTTATGGCACATACTGCATGCAGTGCAGTGCATTTACAGTACAGAATAAATATTTTTTAAATAACTAACTCATGAAAGGTGTTATCATGAAACAATACATCTGTTACAAGTGTTACAGAAAGTGTTACAAGAGTCAAAGGGAGGCACAAACACACAGCCCCTGTGTGGCAGAGAGAAAGAGAGAGAGAAATTGTATAAGGTTGCCATGTGTTGTGCAAAATCCCTCATAATGTCATGCCATTATATCACACAGCTGTACTGGGTGTGTTATATGTCTGTGTTCCTAGAACATATAAAAGAAAATTTTTAATGTTTTTGTAACATTAGTGGATTGTTCTTACAAACTAAACTTGTTAACTATGATGTGTCAATGTTTTGTGTCAGTTGTGTGAGTTGTGCAGTGTAACGTTTGCAATCAAAAGGGCCTGAACACCAGATGTCTTTATCTGAAATGTATTTTTAACTGTTTAGATTTCTCATCGACATCAAATGGAGACACACTGTGCCAACGTTTACATGTTGTTCAAATGTTGGGTTCTAAATGTTTCCTGAATGTTTATAGTCCAACACTCTGCAGCACAACTTCATTCTGAAGTTCTTCCACCCGTCCATCTGACATCTTTGCTAGACATGGGAGGCAATTTCCCCTCTCTTGCCGTTTATAAACTCCTTTATTTAGCTCTCCAGACAATGTATAAATGAAGTCAGTTGCACTTTATTATTTCCACTTAACATTGTTTTCCCTGATTAATATGTTTATAGATGCATTGGTGGGGCAAAGCTGTTCTCCCAGTCTAAATATGTGTGCAAATATGGCATTTCAGCAAGCAGAAATCTCTGACACTTTCTGTTGCATCTTTGCTCAGCTCGACCGGCTCCAGCTATCACTTTATCCTCTGTGTTCCACCTCTATCCACTTTATCGATCGTGTGTTTACAGTGACGGTAAACTCTGATTCAGTCAATATTGGTCTCTTTGAACTTTTGCTGTTCAGGTAACAGTGACGTGAATGGTTTTTTCAACAGTCTGTTGCTCGCTGGCAGGATCATGACACAATACATCTGATAACGATTTTTGTCACAGCGTGTTACATAAGATCATTCTGAAAGTTTTGTACAGTGTTATTTGCATTGTCATTTAAAGCTTCTCTATCTTGCATCTATCTATCTCTATCTTAAACCACACAGTAATCATCCAGGCTAACAGGGAACATATTAAACTTTAAACATAACTATTACGAGCTTCAAAAGCTCAGGTGTGCTTTTAATGTCACAATGCTGTCATTAAAGTGAATGTGATCATCATCTGTGGCTTGCAGAAGCTACCACAGAACTTCTTAACAACGTTCTGTCCCTTTAATTGAACGGTGCTCCAGCTAACAGGGAATGTTCTCAAAATGTTGCCTAACATTCTCAAGCAGTTAGTGAAACGTTTTAAAATCGTTACTTTTTATCATATTTATTTATGTGAAACCCCTGTTAATAAACTCTCAGTCATGGATCAGCCAATATTAGCATAGTATTAAATATTAAAGCAGATTTCCTCCAAAGACAAACTACAGATTGTGTAATCAGATCTTAAACACACAACACAGAGACACAATTCAAAAGACCGAGCGATCGTGCCAGTGTGCTTGTGGAGAATGACTTAGTGTTGTGTAACATTACACAATAGGCTCTCTTCAACAGTCCAAACCTTTTTCAAGTTCAGGAGTGCGGTGGAATAACGCTCTGCCGTCCAGCTGAAGAGTTTCTCATTCCCTCTTCACTCGAGAGTTGAGAATGCCAGTGTTTTTTCTGATCTCTTGAAAGTCACTCTCAGCTGTGAGTCTTTACAGTGAATCTCAATGTGTGAAGTATACATTCACAGACTGCATACTAAATGCAGGGTCACAGCTCCAGGTTTAAATCGAGGCCATTTCTGAATTTATTCAAGTGGGGTTCCAGCGATCTTTGGTTTGGGGTCTTTGTCTTATGAATGGTGTATCCATA
Organism: Chromobotia macracanthus; assembly: GCA_036877525.1. NCBI lineage: Eukaryota > Metazoa > Chordata > Actinopteri > Cypriniformes > Botiidae > Chromobotia > Chromobotia macracanthus. Next base: position 3,013,529 of record JAZGTH010000006.1, read on the forward strand.
CTAAGGGCTGCATACTTCTTAAATGGTTTTAGTATGCATTTAAATTGCCTAGTATGCATGCAGCATGCAGTGTAGAGTTCCAGGGCACAATGACTGAGGTGTACATTTAATGTGAAAATATATTTGTGAAACGTGTTACAACTTTTTTACTGCTAATAATCTGTTATTTGGAAAATTTAGTAAAGTTTTGTTTTAACACCAGCGCATATATCACTATATTGCTGTCCCATTGCACAGTTTGCAAGGATTATTATATTAATTTTGATTTTGATTATACACTGCACGTGTATAGCACGTAAACATGCTATTTAATTTAGTGCATTTTCATGTATTTTTGTGTGATTATTGTAATGAGAACATGCCCCTGTTTGAAATATGTGTCTGGTGTTACTGCTGACAGTGTCTTTTGTTCTCCATCTAAAGAAATACATTCCAGAAATGTCACTTTGCACCCAAAACAGAATGAGGTCAAGAGACGACAGACTAGATAATGATACACTTTTGGTACATGTTGCACCCTGTTTAAATCACTGTCAGAACACAGAAATGATCAACCTCACCGGTTTCAACAAGCAGTTTTTCAAGAATGAAGTAGGTCATGGCATACAGGGTCAGAACTGGAACAATGAATGTTTTTCTTCTTAAGATCATTCGTGGTACTTTAGTTTTATTAAACCCTCTCTACACCATTCAATTAAACTGATCTAATTCAGTTCTGTGCTTTCAGGTTGCGTGAACGTTTCCCTCACGTTTCTATTAAGTTACAAGTTAAAAATGTTATTTTAAATGTTTTATCTTCTATAGAAGATTTTTGAGAACGTTAAAAGAACTTTTAGAGAACGTTAACCAACATTCTGTGAACATTCCCTGTTAGCTGGATCACAGTCCACTTAAACTGACAGAACGTTAAGAAGTTCTGTGGTAGTTTCTGTAAGCCACAGATGATGATCACACTCACTGTTGGCAGTTTTGTGACATTTAACCACACCTGAGCTTTTAAAGCGAGTAATAGTTATGACATTTAACATCATATTTGTGGAGTTTGATATTGTCGATTGGTGCTAATGTCACTGCAGTGGTAAAAACATTTCTTGGACACAGTTAATGATTAAATCAGCAGTGTTTATGTACGTCTGTCTCCATGTGTTTTTTGAGGGAACACTGGTACATTTTGTGCCCTCCGTAGCCCCTTCACTGCCAAGCACATCACATCTGATCCGTGTTGTTGTGTCTTTGGCTCTGAATAAGCACCAGAAGGCCATTTGTGGTTCCGCTCGGAGTCGTTTTTTGCATTTTTTCCCTCCATTGCCTTTAAAAATAAAATGAGGCAATACAAAATATAATGTAGGTTGTAATGGCCTTTGAGACATATCTAAATGCTTTATTTTGGAAGTTAGGTCACATGGTTTCCTCCGTGTCGTAAACACACTTCGATACAGAGTGTTCAGTACATTGTGGATGATTTGAAGGACAGAAAGCTGCAAAAAGCAAGACTGTTCCTCTCTCTTCTTCTTAGCCCCTGTAATAAACTGCTATAAGCATGATGTCATCTCAGTGGGCCAATCAAAAGCTAAGGAAAAGAAAAGGCCATCTCTTATGATCAAAACCTAGTGAGTGTTCGTATCAGAGAGGGGTTGAATGGAGAGCGAGTAAACGAGGGGGGTTGTAACTTTGTTCTTTCTTCTGCTCAAAACAGCACTGAAACATCACTTTGGATTATCTTTCCTTAGAGGTGGGAGGGGGACATCGCTGGGGCTCTTCATGGCTCGCGAGGGTGCTGTGGGGCCCCTGAATCCCTGTGCCCAAACATGCTCCACAATTCCTTCTCTGCATACTGCACATTTTAAAACATGCACATTCCCGCTCCATCAGGGACCATGCTTAAACTCTCGCTTAAACAAGGCTGACAAAGAACGCTCTGAAAAACGTTTCCTAGAAACCACTTTCGGATTTTCAGCCTGCACAACTTTCTTTGGCTGTTAGAAAATAAGACATTTTGTGAGGTTGTTTTGAGGATGTTTATATTTAAGACAAAGATACTGATTGATATTTTCCAGTCTGGGTATTAAAAAGATTACATGACTTTAGATTTCAGCTTTCTCCATGTTTATTTAAACACTTTTGATCAGAACTTCACTGTGAGAAAGTTACTTTAAAGTCGTCTATATGCCTCTGTTTGCCCTAAATTTAAAACAAATAACAACATTTAAAACCTAAGGCAAGCCAACTTCCTGTTTACATCAACAGAGGAAAGAAAACTACTTGTCGAGCAATTTTAATAGTTTTGGTCAAATTAAGACGTTCTCCATCATTCTGGCTTGTTGTTGTTTTTCTCTCCGGTGCCCCTGTGCCATCTTGTCACATTACTATAGCTTTTAGTCTTTGGTCATCTGCTTGTCCACCTCTCTGATACCCACATGCTGATTTTTCCTCCTCTCTATCTTGCTCTCCCTCTTCCTCTCTCACTCTCTTTTCCTGTTTTCTCTCTCTTGCTTTCCTCTCTCAAAACACAAACACAGCTCACAACACACCTGTTTGTTTGTCTCTGTAAACATGCTGTATGGCCTCGTCTCAACGTCCTTGGAATACTTTAAGAAAAGCGAGTCTTGCATAGATTAACATAAAGACTGCGTTATGTGTTTGAATTTTCTCTAATGACCTCTATCACCATCTGATCGGCTTAGGCTCATGTCTGCCTCCAGATCTGATATTGCAGGTCCAGTGAAATATTTACCAACCAGTTCTTTGAGCGTGGAGAAAGACACACAAGCAGCACCACAAGGATTAAACTCGAATTTAAAAGGTAAACAAACTGGATTGTAAATAAACTCTCTGGTGTTACCACAAACCCAATTTTAGTCGCTGAGAAAAGATGCCTTCTCAGGAAAGATCAAGTAAACACGGCAATGTATAAGCGGCGTATACAGAGTGTTTCTATCTTCATAAACATCTAGACCTGCTGTGAATGAAGTGAATATTTCAGTGGAAATCCCTAAAGCATAAATTTCAATTATATGTATTATAGTATAATCTCTATATTACTATATATCCCAGGTAACAGAGAACGTTCTCAGAATGTTGGCTAACATTTTTCAAAACTTCTTGCAAGGTTATCAAAAGATGTTGTTGCAGTAAACATTATTAGAATGTTTTTAACGTTATATATCATAACAAAAGCGTTATTCCTAAGTTGTTAGTGGAACATTTTCAAACATTACAGAATTAATAACCAATAACCAAGCAATAACATTTATATAGCTTATAAAAATGGATGTTTTGAATGTTTTAGCAGTGCTCTGGCAATAAAGTGACAACTTTATCTCAAGCAAACATTACTCAGTTTTCTTCGGACAATTTATAAATGCAGTTTGCTGCTATAAATCATGACATTGTCAGTATGTTTTATAACTGTATTTAATTTCTTTCAGTTGGTCATTAAACGTTAAAGTGTGACGTGGAAAAATGGAGAGCAAGAAACAGAAGCGGGCATCAGATTCGGTGCTGTATGGAGAAAAACACAGACTCAATAACCACAGAAAGTTAGTCAGATGAAACAGCAATAGTATAAATCACTAAAGACAGAGACTGAAAGATTCATCCATTACTGTGACAACAGTAACTATATACAAGAATGAAACCGAGGAAACTGTAGCACTGCCCTTCTCTCAATTCAAAGAAAAGTGACAATAATTCTGGTTACATAACAGCTGTAGGGAGAGAGAGAATGAGTGAGAGAGAAAAAATGAGAAAGAGAATGAGTGAGAAAGAATGAGAGAAAAATAAGAGAGAAAGAAAGAGTTAGACTGAGGGAGAGAGGCCCGTTCAGTGTGAGGGATGGAGGGGGTTCATTTTTTTTGGGCCAAAAGAATGCCCATAAAATGCTCCATTTCACAATTATTTATAAGCTCAGGGACATGAGGGTTACGTTATGTTATTTACATTACTTTTGTTTTCATTTAGTTTTGCAAAATGTCTCGCATCATGAGCCAAAAGGTGAAGTGGTATGAAAACACTGTATGTGGAGGCTGATCTGCTCTTTCCACGCTGAAAGAACTTTTATGTGTGTATGGACCCCACTGTGTGCAGTGTGTACAGAGGAGCACACACACACACACGCTCAGTGATTAAGTGATTACACACATGTAAAGCGAACTTTATAGCTGGATGCTTTTGTGAGATATATTGTTTTGTAATGTAATGCAGGTTGTGGATGTTTGTATTTTACCCACAGTCTAAATGCTGAATGTTTTCCCGGAAAAATACAGGCCTGGATTTTTCATTAATTATCTGTTGACAATTAATGGAGATCAAAAGCAGATTAGACAGATGGGCTGGAATGCGTGTGACGTGATTCATGAGGATTTTTTACCTGTTTTCACCAGATGAATTGGAGAAGCTCATGCTGTGCTTCACTACAGATGAGTTTCATATTTGCCCTGAACAGGTTTGTTTATGCAGTGGAAAATAAAAGTGGAAACAGTGGGTTCTTTCATTGAGTCTTTACAGTGTGTGCATCTGCGTGTGTGTGTTTATGTGCATGGTGTGTGTGTGTTTTTATGTACATTTGTGTGTTTGTGTGCATCTGCATGTGTGTGTGTTTATGTGCATTTGTGTGCATGTGTGTGTGTTTATGTGCATTTGTGTGCATTTATGTGCATGTGTGTGTGTTTATGTGCATTTGTGTGCATTTATGTGCATGTGTGTGTGTTTGTGTGTGTGTTTATGTGCATGTGTGTGTGTGTTTATGTGCATGTTGTGTGATTGTGTGTGTGTTTATGTGCATGTTGTGTGTCCGCGTGTTTACGTGCATCTGTGTGTGTATGCCTTAGAAAGTGAGAGAGTTTGGATAAAGTAAACCCCATCTGGTTTCACACCCTGCCCTGACTTCTAATAAATAGTACAGTACACATTTTTGCATTTAATTATTTTTTATTCTTTACTTGTAGAGGCCAACATACCTTGTTTGGCTTACATTATGCTGTGTTCACGCCAGTTCTATAATTTCAGAACTGGTCCGTGTAATCTAATTCAGCTGTTCTCATATTAAGACTCTTTCAGAGTTCATTTCTTTCAGAATTGATACTTCATCACTGCATGTGCAGAGTATTGTACATATTATTATACAGTACGCAGTATTCCCCAGTTCTGACAGTGTGAGCCGCGACTGTTTGATCTGACGAAACTGCTGACATAATATTTGCTCTTAGAGCAGAACCTGAGGTTACAGAGATCAGGTAAACAAACAAAAAAGGCCAAAAACACGATCACAGAAGTTTATGTAAGCCTTAACATAAATTAAATTATGTCAAGCTTATGCTTTGGATATTTTACTGTAAGATTTCAAAGGCACTTCCTTCACTGCGGGACATACTGTGCTCTAGGGTACACAGGTGTGCTTACTGTTTAAAGCAGAGCGATTGGCGTTTCACTGTTGCCCTGCTGTGGGTTGTTTACACACATGACAGCGCCAGAGAGACGAGTGGAAATATCAGGAGTATTTGCATCTCAAGAATCACAGGGGTCTAATTTTACACACGCTAAAAGTAGCCAACACAGCTAACAACTTTAGGTTGTAAAAATGTTTCCCTACTATTTACATTAAGTAACAAAACAAGATAAAAATGTTACTTTGTCAAACGTCCAGTTTTATAGATGTTGCATTAATGTTACTGCTTCGTCATTTAAACATTTGTAAAACATTCCACTAACAACTTAAGAATAACATTCTGGAGATACATGACATATAACGTTAAGAAAGGTTTACTGCAAGAACCTTTTTGATAATATTTGATATAACGTACAGAACGTTAGTCAATGTTCTGAGAATGTTTCCTGTTGGCTGGGAAGCAGCTGAATAGAAACAGTGTTGACTCATGAAAGAGTGTTTTAAGTATCCAAATTGAGAACGAATGTGACGTGTTAATTGAATTTTAACACTGTAAGGGAGGTTTTGTAACTGCTGTGCTGGGAGTGAGATCGGCTCTTTTCAGGCAGGTCTCTGTAAACCGGCACCAGCGACTTTGAGGAAACGCAGGTCCAGCAGTCTGCGACAGACATGTCTGAGTTTGACGTCAGTGCCAGATACATTACATTAAACCTCATATTAAAAATACTTTTTTGGTGTAAATGTTTGCTTGTTTAAATTATGGGACACAACCACTCCCCATGAGTCATTTAAACTGAATAAAACTCAGACTTATTCATCTCTGACTAGTAAAGCTAGTTTAGGTCTTAATAGTCAGTGAGTTTTGTTGTATTTTGTTTCTCAAACGTTTTATTCATCCAAATATTAACACTTTTGGGTTTTTTTACCTCCAATAGCAAAAAAATCAACATCTAAACTGATCGAATTTGTGTTCTAGAACAATCCTACAGCTTCTGCTATACTGTATGCTGAAGAATCATGAGTACCTGCCAAGAGGTTCATTCATTTTGTGAGATTGATTCATGATGGAGTAACTAGAGGAACAAATGAAACCCTTGCAAAAACTGTGAGATATGTTCCATCTCATGAGATCCTCAGAGAACCAAACGATGTTCTCCAAAGTAGAAACAGTGTGGCAATATAAAATCTCAACATGGTTTATTTCTCAGTGATGGTCAGTTACTAAATACTAACCCAGCTAACAATTTTAGGTTGTAAGAACGTTTCCCTAATGTTTTTGTTACAGTAAGTAACAAAAATGTTAAATGTTATTTTGAAAGTTGTAGGAACATTCAAAACCTCCAGTTTTGAGACATTGTTTTAACATTACTGCTTGGTTATAAGAACGTTATTCAAACTTTAATTCTGTAACATTCTGCTAACATTACTGCAAGAATGTTTTTGATAACTTTGAGAGAACTTTTAGAGGATGTTAACCCACATTCTGAGAAGCTGGGAACATCTTTGACAGACATCTTGTTAAAATTGACCGTATTACCTAAATGTTGTCCTCTATTGTGATGGAAGCACCAAACAAACTGTGGTGCTTTCCTTTCAGAACAGTTAGATGTCATTAGACTATGACTTTTATGATTTGTCAAGTTTTAACAGCGTTTCTGGAAAACACTAGGAGTGACATAATGTTCTCCTTTTTCATTTCTTTAAGCCAGTCTCACACAGAGGCCAAATGTGTGACGTGCTAAAGAGATTCTCCAGACACTCAAAGTTTCTTCCATTTCAGTCAAACAGCCCTGAACGCTTGATCACTTCTCTGACAACTGCCCTTCTTGTTCAGTTGTGTGGTTAGGTTTGATATCCTGATGTTACCCAACTAGGTTCTACAAACATTTCCATTAAGTAATAAAAAACATTACTTTAAAAGTTCTAGGAACGTTATTCAAACCTGTTTAATTCTGTATTGATTATTGATCCACTAACAACTTAAGAATAGCATTTTTGATATGTGATTGGTAACATTAAAAACGTTCTAATAAAGTTACTGCAAGAGCGTTTTTAATAACTCTGAGAGAACTTTTAGAGAACATTAGCCAATGTTCTAAGAACGTTGTTAGCTGGGTTGTAGCATTTGGGCTATTCAGTGTTTTTTATATCGGGGTACAATGGGACTTCACAGCTCATTGGAAGGGGCAATGTTTTTATAGTTCTTCACGCCTAATGACATCTTCTCAAGGTAGCACAGGGAGATCTTTAGTCTTCAGCACAGCACACGCTCAGACAAACACAGCAATGTTTTGATATTACCACAGAGTCACCGTGTGTATGAACAAACAGGGCAATGAATGGTTTATTTCAGTGGTTAGCAAACTAGGCTACACAGACGTAAATTAAAGACTCAACATTCAAACCGAGTTCACGTTTTTCTCACAGGCAGAATGTGTGTATGTGTAGAAACAGAACAATGTTAGCGACAATGTAAAATGTCGCTCATAATGGCAGAGCCCTGCAGCTTTAGAGCATCACGTGTGATCACGCTTTCTTCACGCTGCCGTCAATCCCACAATCCCTCAAGAGCACGACATGCAGCTTCCACAGAAATGAATCTAAATCATTCACCTTCGCTAAAAATTGCACACGTGGAAACGTGAGGTTATTGTAACTTCTACAAGCGGCTCTTTGATAGGAATCAGAGCATCCAGACCTGATAAATCACACTGTAAAGACATTCACTTCACGCATACCTGTCTTATCAATAAGTAAATCTTTGATTACAGATTCTATTTATTGTGAAATAACCTGTTTTATATAAAGTGTTGTTCTGTACAAAGATAAATTTGCTGCGTGGTTTTAATAATAATAATATTGTCAAATAAATTTTGTTCGACTAGTATACTGTATATGAATTCAGAGAGAGGGGGTAAAAAGCGCAAAAGTTTATCCTAGTCTTAATTAAACAATGATAAATGAATTACATTTTATAATAATATGAAGAGAAATACTGAAATATAAAGGTGTGACTTTGCTGATATAGCACTAAACAACTGGTTTAAAAAAGATTTATAACAAAGACAACAAAGTAATTTTTACTTGTGACAGAACTCTGAAGACATTGTTTTATGTTAACATCACAGTGTTACTGCAGGAGTGAATTAAAATAATACTTGAACACTCTTGATTTATTGCTGCTCTGAATGGCTCAAATAATCATTATGAAACTAAGCCTTCTCTTCCTGTGGTGCAGAGAGTCTCATTTCTCAGAATAGCCTAAATTAAAGCAAAGGGACTTTAAAGTACCCACCATTCCCCACTGCGTCCCTGCGGCCTGAACTGTCCAAGCCGTAATTGCTCTTGAGTCTTGGCTGACAGCAGTGTGTTTTAAACAGCTTGTAAGCCTCACCAGTGGCCATGAGACCAATTAAAAAGCAATGAAGCTTACTGTATGGGCCGCAGTCGTCATTATTAATATTCCAGCAATAATTGTTCTTGAACGTCTGCGTTCTTCAATGTTTCCTGCTCTGTTACTGAATCTACAGTGTCAAGGCAAAGTGCTTTAGCTAACAATTTGAGGTTGTAGGAACCATGTAACAAAAATGTTACTTTGAATTTTTTTTAGATGTTGTAACATTATTGCTTGTTTATAAGAACATTATTTAAACATTTCTGTATAATTCTGTAACATTTTGAGAATGTTAAGTTCAAGTAACTAAAGAGTAAGGTTTTTGATACATGATGTATAACTTTTAAAAACAATTTACCAAGAATGTTTTTGACAACTTTGAGAAAACGTTTAGAGAACATTCAGAGTTTTAGTGTAAGTTCCTTGTTAGTTGGGAAAGCAATAAATAGCAATAAATAGACAACACTCTTTCTTTATTAGTTTACAGTATTAATTAGTTTACAGTTAAGTCCCATTTTTGGATGATGGGATGCTGGGAAAATGTTTCCTCAGACATTGTAAAAATAAGTTGGAATGGAATGATTATGAAAAAGTGGAACTCAGTGGCCTTCTTCTGAATGTTTATGTAGCTACAGCACTAAACAGCTGCTGCTTGTACTCATGGTGGTACTCACTGTGTTAAGTAACTATACAGTGCCAAAAAATACAATATCAAAAGAGAGCAGCGGGGTTCAGGCTGAACAATCAAAGTGGAGTGTGTTTTTCTGTGAGAGAGAGAATGAGAGAACACATACGTCAGGTCTTAAGATCTGTCACGTGTGGTTAGTACCTGACCAATGTACAGTATGCAAGAACACGCACAGCTCAGTCACAGTGGTGTGTGACAGTCAGCTGATATTACTGGTGGAATACCAGACCTCCCCCCACTGTTTCCACAAACCTTCTGACACTGTGCCAGGATCAGTGACTCAAGCCAACCTGGCGAGCCTCCGGCTGGTGCTTCGAAACCTCGCTGACGGAGCTGGCATCACTTCCGTGATTGGGACACAAGCTAGTGGTGCTGATTTTGCAGTGTTGCGTTCACATGTAGAAATCTGTTCACAGTAGATTTTGCTCTTGTATTTAAAAGTGTGCAGCTGCTGTCCCATCTCACAGACAGAGTGTGTAACAGACTAAACGCATGTGATTATGGTCTGAGGAACAGTGTGATCTGCGGTTTACATTAAGCATGCAAATGCAAAAATGCAGCCCTCCAAGGGGTTTGATCAAAGTAACAACATATTGCATGTCACTGCTCTGAATATAAGTCATGTCCTGCCTTTCCACTCCAATCACATTAGGACAATGTAAGCAGGCTACTTTAAAACTCTAACTTTTCACGGTACAAGCTTTTTATAATTTAGCTAAACTACAGTGGAGTAGTTAGCTACAGTACAATGAACTAACTACTAGGGACAATTTATTGACTTAAAGCAATATATATATATATATACAGACAGACAGACAGACAGACACACACACACACACACACACATATATACAACTGTATAAAAAAGTTTATAAATTATACAATTTACAACATAAAATGTACAATATATTTACACTAAATATATATCTGAAATATTAGATAAGTAAACTTTAATTATTAACTAGGTAAATAAACTTTCACGCTTATTAACAAGTTGTATTGAACAGCAACATTTATGCACAGAGACTGAAATTTGTGACCAAACTGAGTGTAAATTACTAGTGTCCCTTGTTTTAGTTAAATACTCCTGAACACTAGTGAAACGGCAGGTTTGCTCGATGGATCTCTGTGTTAGAATACAATACTCCACACACATTGTTGGGTCCATGTGAATGACTTTACTTTATCCACATTGCAAAGTTTAATATGATCTGGCTTTGGTTAGCATAGAGGGAAAGACTCTTTCTGTAACCCTTGTAAACATGGTCATTTATCTTGATGGGGTTTTAAATTCTGATTTGCGGTGCATGAGCAGGACATACTGTGTTTTACTGTAACATCTGGATTCCAGCCGGCATGACATGTTTGCTCAGTGCAGCCGGCCCGGGGCAGAGGTGCTGTGTCCTGAGCAGGAAGATGCTCAGTCCCACTTACATTTACTGTATGTGGTAAATACACAGCACTGGAAAATGACAAGCATTTAAATTAGACTTATTTGACTTGGTGTAAATCAGACCAAATTGAACTGATACCACACACTGTAATCCGAAATGGGCCTGTTCTTACCAGATTACTGTAGTTACTGATCGGATGTTTTTGAAGTTTCTCTGAAAGGCAAGATCCTGCTCTTACTGTAGTTACTGATCTGATGTTCTTGAAGTTTCTCTGAAAGGCAAGATCCTGCTCTTACTGTAGTTACTGATCGGATGTTTTTGAAGTTTTTTTTTTGAAAGGCAAGATCCTGCTCTTACTGTAGTTACTGATCTGATGTTCTTGAAGTTTCTCTGAAAGGCAAGATCTTGCTCTTACTGTAGTTACTGATCTGATGTTCTTGAAGTTTCTCTGAAAGGCAAGATCCTGCTCTTACTGTAGTTACTGATCTGATGTTCTTGAAGTTTCTCTGAAAGGCAAGATCTTGCTCTTACTGTAGTTACTGATCTGATGTTCTTGAAGTTTCTCTGAAAGGCTAGATCCTGCTCTTACTGTAGTTACTGATCTGATGTTCTTGAAGTTTCTCTGAAAGGCTGGATCCTGCTCTTACTGTAGTTACTGATCTGATGTTCTTGAAGTTTCTCTGAAAGGCTGGATCCAACTGCAGTTTTGTAGCATTTTAGTCAGATCATAATTTAACTCAAAGCTTCAAAATGTACTTTACATAACTGTTTTCCATTTTCTCTGTGACACTTATAAGTAACCAGGAGTTTTCACTGTACTTACAATCAATGGTTTATTATAAATAATTTTGTATTGTACAGATTCTGATTTGATTATGTCATGTTATGTTTTATGAAATGAGCAATTTGCCCCAAAAATGTTAAGGGCACAGCCTCCATTTTCTTTAAATCAAATGTTGTGATTCATCTTGACGCTGGTGGATTTGAAGGCTTTGAGCTTTTTCTTGAGGATCTAGTTTGTAATTCCTTACGGGGAAAAACACTTACAGCTCCAAAGCTGTTTAAAAGTGGAGCGGTAACTGTTGCACACTTGATGATATATGAACGATCTGTTTTTGCAGTTTAGTTTTCATTAACAACCTGTTTGCACTGAGGATGAAGTTTTGCTTTGTGTACCTTATAATATATTCATTTCTTTTTACGTCACAAAATCCTGTTTTCCATGATATGGCCCCTTTAAATGATAATGTGCTATGTTGTGTTACATTTGCACTGTTTGTTTTTCTGTGCATTTGTTCATTATATGTGAATCTGAATGAATCTGAATGAAAGCCATGATGGTGTTCTGCAGTTCCAGAAAGTCTGGATATCTACAGCAGATATGAACTCCAGCAGCTACAGTGGTTGTGGTGCTTGTGGACTGTACAGTTTAAGCCTCCATTGTATTCTTTTTCTTCTCCCCCCAGAGTTTCCAGTGTGTAATTGTGAATAGAAAAGCTCTGTGGTGTGTACTAGTTGAAATGTCATAGTTTAAAGGGACAGATTTCATTTATCAAGGAGAGATGCTTTCATCCGTCACTGAGACACAAGACACATTATTCAGTCTGCAGAAATGCCACATCATCTTGTTTTTTCTAGTGAAACAGAATAAGATGGATGTGTGTGTGCGGAGGGTGTCTGTTTTTTGCTTTGATCAGCTGGCAGACAGACACATGCGCGTATGATTTTATTTGTGAAAGATGCATTTAGTTGCAACGCAGCAGCTTGAATGCGATGGCTTATTGTAACAAACTATTTGACAAATGCAGCCAAGCTGTTCGCAGCTATTTGATCAAAAATATTAATTCTGAACATCATGTGTCGGCCAGTCAACAGACAGTCATCTGAGCCAGATATCCACCATGTGTCTCTACCAGCCCACACTGTGTTTGCGTGTCTGCACAGTCACGCAACAGCTCACTTACACCCATTCTCCTCCAAAGTCTTTGATTTTTTATAAGAAATGGATGTACTGTATTTTGTAATGGTGAGACTAATGGACATTGCAGGGAGACTGCAAGTAAAGAATGAATTGTCTGCTGCAAAAGTATGTAGGAGATTCTGGCAAGTGCAGACCTGATAGTCTGCCAAAGTCTTCAATAAGAATGTCTGGGGTGAGAGAAAATACAGAATCACACACACACAGAAGAAGAAGAAGGTTTTTCTGGTGCACTGTATCATTTTCACAGAGATTTTGACAGTGACTCTTTTAACAATTGTGGCTTTAGCAGTTTTGTAAACAGGCATACAGTGACATACAGACATCCAAAAATAGAGAATAAAGGTGTGAGAAGCTAATGACATCTGAGATGGTGAGAGACTGATGGAAGACAACAACAGAACTGTCAAACACTTGGTGACTGTTCTGTGTGTGTGTTATTTGTGTGTGTGTGTGTGTGTGTGTGTGTGTGTGTGTGTGTGTGTGTGTGTGTGTGTGTGTGTGTGTGTGTGTGTGTGTGTGTGTGTGTGGTTGTGTGTGTTCTTTAGCTCTGTTGGTAGCGGATGGCCTTAGGAAAGCCAAGATCATGGGCTTGATTCCCAGGGAGTACATAAACTGGTATAATGTATAGTTTAAAAGTTGCTTTGGATAAAAGCATCTGCCAAATGCATTCAATTAAATCAAAGCCTTCTGCACGGTCCAAATCTAAATGCTGTTTAAATAAAGCGTTTAATTGAAATGTCGCCTCACTGATTGGGAACAGCTGATGTTCTCAATATTGTGAAAGGTGACATTATTTCGTTTCCAAAACTGTTCGACTTCTCTTGGCTTCAGGAGGCCTGGAAGCTTACCCTTTCAGTTTTGCCTTTTATCTGTCTTCTGCATCTTTCGTCTCATTCATTTGCTTCTCACTTCTCTTCCTCATTTAAGGTCAGCGTTTTGGGCTTCAGTAGCTCATTATTGTGCAGGTTTGTTTAGGTTGGAATGGGACATTGGTGTGCTTTCTGCACTAATATCACTACAGCGAGCCTGTGTTCACAGAAGAAATCAGTTCTCAAGTTAAAAGCTGTTTTTTCCATTACGTACATTCACTCTGCAGGTTTTCTCCTGGGAAATGCTATCACAAACCAGAGTCAAAGAATCTAAAGAGAAGACTGATTCATGAGAAAACGTAGTTATGTTTAAATTATAAGTACAGCGATCATATTCAGCTAGTGGTGGAGCTCTGTTCCCAGCCCCCACTGAGGCGACTGCTGGATGACTAGGCAAAATAATGTATTAGTGACTGTGCAAATAAACGCTCAAGGTTTGTTTTAAAAAGACGGTTGAGCAAGATTAAAACGTACTGTCTTTTGCACTTATAGAACGGGTTGACCAATGAGAATTTCAAAGAGGTGGGTCCAGTTTTGCAGTGACCAATAACAACTTCGAAGAGGTGGGACCAGTTGTGCATTGACCAATGAGAATTTAAAAGATTCTATTTCCATCCATCACACGGATACAAAGCTAACATACTCCGTTACCAGGGAGACAACAGTGTCAGAGAAGAGCATGCTTGAGACAAAGTGATACAGAACGTGATGTTTAAAATATTAAATGCAATATATAATTTGAGATGTGTGGCATTGTGGTTAAAATCTTAATGACATTTCAAGAACATTGGCAAAAATAATATCATAATATCATATAATGCATATACACTGATCTATACACAGACTATCTAGGCATTGTTAGTGGACAAATGAAATAGTGAGAAGTTTCTTATTTTCAAATCGTTTACAGTGTCAGAAGTGTCCATATGTGAGAATCTTGGCTCATTAGATCATTAGTGTAGTTTTAAATGAGCACTTCAGTCTGCATCTGATCTGGTCACAGAGATCATCTTACTGTACGGCTGGACCTAGTGAGACTTTCTGAGAGAGGGAGAAGATAGAAAGAGAAAATTAAACATTACCACATGGCCAGCAGAGAGTTGTGATGGAGCCCAGATGTGTGTGTATGAGAAGAGCCAGCATTACTTGCTTTTGGATTGAAACTAGAGCAGATTGAATGTAATTTTGTTCTCCAGCACTAAAGGTTTGGAGTGATTGTGGGGGCTGAAATGAGGCTGATTTCTTGCCTGATGATCCTACAGATTCTAAACACATTGAGCCATTATGGATGAAGGTTAATGACAAAGAGGTGTTGGGTTTGATTCCAGAACTTTTGTAGAACAACTACAAAAATGTAATGTGAGCCCTTTATGTTTATGTACACACACTGTATGGGTCAAAAAATGTCTTCTTTACACTCGAAAACATACAACTGAACTAAAATATATTGATGAGACCTTTCTTAATGCAGTTAAATTAGACGTTAGTTTGTAATGGTTTTAATATTGTTGTGCAAGCTTGTCTGTTTTAGTTAAGGTTCTAAGAACGATGATGATGTACTGACATGTACTGAAGAACACATGCGTAAACGTAACATTACGTAGTTCAGTGACTAAAAAATGTGGTTTTTGAACGTTCCTTTTTAATGTTTCTGTTAAGTAATGGAAACATTAGGGCAACGTTCTTACAACCTAAAATTGTTGAGTCTGTTGAGCTGAGTCTGATCTTCCTCTCCATTTTAAGAGTGTCAGGATGTTGCGGTTCCCTTTCCAAGAAAGGCTTTGGCCAACCCTGCAGCCTGCTGTAATACTATAATGACTGTAGCAAATCACAACCAGAAGATACAAGTGTAGCCGTTACAACACATGCACAAAGGTGCTAAAATGAGATCTTTTTTGAGTTTTTATCAAATTCTTTCCTTTTGAGATCTTTTGTTAAGCATTTGTTCTCCTGCAGGCACAAAGTTGTACAAACACGTATCATCACGGATGCTTCTGACTAGCATTTGTTAGCAAAGATGTGACTGAAGAAGCATTCTTTGTGTTGTTATTGTGAGGATTACAATGTGTCACATACAGTGTTTGCGTTTAATCCTAAAATCACTACATCTTTGATTTTTCACAATTGATTGGATGACATACATAGATGTTTTGGCTAGTCCGGGCCTGTTGGTTTAGCAGATGTGGAACTGGTTTCTTCAACTCAACAGGAACTTTGAGGGCGTTCCATGAAAAATGGATTTGCAACTTCTCCGAATTGTTGACATTGTGACAGTGTTTTAATGTAGCAGATAAACAATCCTGACAAAATTGAGATTTACTGTGTTAAAGGACAAACTCTTAGCTGGTCTGACCTGTTGTGTTCATATTTGTGCTGATGCCTGCACTATAAAAACTGTTGAAGATGTGGAGTCGCAGTATGTACAGTGTGTCTGTGTTAAACTCTGTGTTGAGTCTTGACTTGTCATGACCTTAGTTTTCTTTGCAAATGCTGGAAATTGTTAAAGGTGCGTAGGTGCGTACCCCTGCCTCCAGTGGTGCCAAACGGAATTGCAAAAAGTTTGTTTGAGAGGCTCAGCTAGGTTGGATGTTGTCTCACACAAGATCTGTTCCCCACTGTTGTTTATTCTGGATAAGTATTACCAATTTTAACAGGAATTATTGGATTTATGTGTCATATAACAATATAATAAATTGCATGACGATTTACAGTACATCAAGTCATACATTTTTGTTAGTACATGTGCTTCCTGGGAATTGAACCCACAATCTCTTGCGCTGCTAACACATTGCTCTACCACTCAGCTATAGCGGGAAAGATGTATTTAAGACATATCTGAGAAAGATATATTTAAAATGGTGCATCAGTCTTTATGAACTTTATGAAGCCTGAAGAGAATGTTTTGCTGGTGGATGTGTTACATTTCTCATTATTTTCTCCAGTTTGACTGAACCAAACTACAGACCCAAATACATTGTTACCTACAGATCTATACAAAAATCACTTGCTCTGGGTTCACACAAAAACTAAACCAAATCAGTTTGTTTGTGTATCACAGCTTCAATGTTTTATTCCATCATTCCATCCCACTGCTCAATAAAAACTGACTGCTCAATAAAACTGAGCAGTCTAGCGTCTTGGTTTTAAAGTTATTTCAAACAAACTGACTTCAAATATTTGAGCATTAATGAAGTGCAGGACTGAACTCCCGGCCAGAGTCATTTCACAGAGAAAAGATGTTGCAGATGTTTCAGTTCTTTTTTGAGATGTTTTGGTGGGTTCTTCTCCAACCTCGAGCAGTTTAAGAGGACGTTTAAGTGTGTGATTTGAAGTAAACATTTCCTCGCATGACATCACCAGTTTCAAGTCAGTGTCAGTGGTGGAGATCGTCTTCTGGTCCAGCTCTCCTTCAAAACAAAAAAATAAATAATAGTGCAAAAATCCACACAACATAGTGCGGGATATTTAGCATGCACATTACAAGACTTGCACAGGTGTTTGTTTAAATCTTGTGACAGTAACGTGATGCTTGTCTTAGCAACTGTTCATTAGGAGCTGTGACCTCCTGCTGTTGGTGCACAGAGTTTCTTCTGACTTCCTTGCAGATTTGATTGACAGTGAGAATGTCCGTCTGCAGCTGTGAATCTGCTGCTGTAATGCTGAAGGCACTCAGGCTTGTTCTGTGAGTTGCTCTTCATGTCATGACGTCCATGGACCGCTCGCCGTCCCCGTGACCTCAGAAGTGTTTTCTTTCTCTCTTCTTTTGCTGCATTAATAACCAAAATCATTTGTGTGTGTGCACTGCATAAATAACAATAATAATAATAATTTTTTTCTCAGTATTTTGCCGTTTTCCAGTAAAATGTCTTTGGCAGAAATATTTAGTTGAGATGTTTACATTTGCCAGCGGGGGATGCAAAATAAACTTAATTCAATTTAATTCAGAGAAAACAATGTTATTTCTTATACCCCCCTGGCAATTTGTTTTTAAGCATAAATCACACTAAATTATGATCGATTTCTCTGAAAAAAAGGGACAATATCTGATGTTCTTTGCTTCCCAAGTCCATATATATTGTTTTTGATGATGTTTTGATGGTTTTTGAGGAGGTTTAATGGTTTTTGAGGATGTTTTGATGGTTTTTGAGGATGTTTATGAGGATATATTTGAGGAAGTTTAATGGTTTTTGAGGATGTTTTGATAGTTTTTGAGGATGTTTATGAGGATATTTTTGAGGCGGTTTAATGGTTTTTGAGGAGGTTTAATGGTTTTTGAGGATGTTATGATGGTTTTTGAGGATGTTTATGAGGATATTTTTAAAGGAGGTTTAATGGTTTTTGAGGATGTTTTGATGGTTTTTGAGGATGTTTATGAGGATATTTTTGAGGCGGTTTAATGGTTTTTGAGGAGGTTTAATGGTTTTTGAGGATGTTATGATGGTTTTTGAGGATGTTTATGAGGATATTTTT
This sequence comes from Chromobotia macracanthus, assembly GCA_036877525.1. NCBI lineage: Eukaryota > Metazoa > Chordata > Actinopteri > Cypriniformes > Botiidae > Chromobotia > Chromobotia macracanthus. Next base: position 3,031,711 of record JAZGTH010000006.1, read on the forward strand.
GAGGCGGTTTAATGGTTTTTGAGGATGTTTTGATAGTTTTTGAGGATGTTTATGAGGATATTTTTGAGGCGGTTTAATGGTTTTTGAGGAGGTTTATGAGGATATTTTTGAGGCGGTTTAATGGTTTTTGAGGAAGTTTAATGGTTTTTGAGGATGTTTTGATGGTTTTTGAGGATGTTTATGAGGATATTTTTGAGGCGGTTTAATGGTTTTTGAGGAGGTTTAATGGTTTTTGAGGATGTTTATGAGGATATTTTTAAAGGAGGTTTAATGGTTTTTGAGGATGTTTTGATGGTTTTTGAGGAGGTTTAATGGTTTTTGAGGATGTTTTGATGGTTTTTGAGGATGTTTATAAGGATATTTTTCAGGATGTTTATGAGGATATTTTTGAGGAGGTTTTATGGTTTTTGAGGATGTTTTGATGGTTTTTGAGGAGGTTTAATTGTTTTTGAGGATGTTTTGATGGTTTTTAAGGATGTTTATAAGGATATTTTTGAGGATGTTTATGAGAATATTTTTGAGGAGGTTTAATGGTTTTTGAGGATGTTCTCATGGATGAAAACATGAGAACATCTGAGAACAACATGAGAACTGAAAGTCTTATCCATACCATTTACTTCTCTCCAGGTTTGGAAAATAATAGAGGGAGGTATAATACAGCAGGACACCAGACCGGTTGTGCAGACTAGAGAACTGAACACTAGAGAGAGAGAGAGAGAGAGAGAGAGAGAGAGAGCAGGAATGTGAGCAGCTCATCAATCACTCAGTAGTGTTATGTAACAGCGCTCTGTTGGAGAGACAGAGATCTGCATGAACAGCTGCGGCCGTTCTGAAAGCAGCCCTGTGGAAAAACAAAGAATCCTGCGACAGTTACATCGCATTTATCCTGGGCTTAACATCAGGACTGGCATACACCGAATGATTTTCATATTATAATTAACTTTTGTTTGTATAATTCAGTGTTGCCAGCCTTGTCTCTTGTGTCTTACAGTATGTAGCTGACCTTCACAACCCCATCAGTACCCTTTCATTAAGACCAGTTCAAATGTGTTCCTTTAACATACTGGATTTGGCTGGTTGGTTATTATACATATGCTCTTGAAATATATGGAATTTATGGAACATTTATGTTGTATTCTTTATTCCTTAGGTGTGGCATGGTGCTCAAGACACAGAGCTGGAATCAGGAAGGTTTTCATCATTGTGCTCTTGTAGAGAGAAGTAAAGATTTGATTCTGTTCTATGAGTATACTGTACACATCTTCAGAGTTCATTTTGGCATCCACCACCACAAACAAGTTTTAACTCACTGATCTCTCCCTGGCCAGCTGTTTGACAGCTACAGTAAAACTGTGTGCCAAGATTATTTTTCATTCAGCATGTGTCATGACAGTCAGACATCAGGATTCTGTCCTCTAGAACCAAACTACTCATATTAGGGCTCACAAACAACAATTCATGTTGTTTATAGTGACAAACAACAAACCTTTATTCAGACATTTCCAATCATAACCAAAATAAAATTAACTGAGACATCCCAGCTAACAATTTTTGATTGTATGAATGTTTCCCTACTATTTCCACCAGTAAACAAAAACATAGAAAATGAAAGTACTAGAAATGTTCAAATCATCCAGTTTTTTAGATGCTGTATTAACGTTATTGATTGGTTATATAAATTGTTATTCAAACATTTTTTAAAACGTTTTTGTTTTCATAAAACATTTTTCATTTTCATTTCATAAAAATGTTTTTTTAAAACGTTTCATGTCACATCTTAGGAAAATGTTTTGATATATAACGTTAAAAATGTTACTGCAAGAATGTTTTTGATAACTTTGAGAGAACCTTTAGAGAACATTAGCCAATGTTCGGAGAACTTTTCCTGTTAGCTGGGATGAGTGTGTTAGCATCTACAAACGTGTGTGTGTTGCATTAGGCATTGTTTGCAGCAGAACTGCTCCTGACCTCACAGGTCTGGAATCAGAGTCTTTTGTTGATGGCAGTGTGAACGCAGGTCACTGGAGAACCTGTTATTAGCTCTGAGCTCAGAGTGAAGCTTTCACATATCACACTGTCATCTATGCCTGTAAAGTGAGAGCATTTGCTTTCTACATTGTTTTATTTGCATTGACACAGTATCAAGTCATGTTTATTTGTATAGGACTTTTCACAGTACATATAGTTTCAAAGCAGCTTCAGAGATGTCTTTAGGCTCTAGTGAACAACAGTTTTTAATGTTTTGTGAATAAGCCAAAGGCTCCTGGCATGAAATTAATGTATATAATGTTTATATTATAATGTACATTGAAGTTTTACTAAAGCCAAGCGAATGTGTTGCTAAGCTCATTGGAATGTGTTGACACTAATCCCATTTCTGTGTAACTGTTAAACCTGATCTAATAAGTTTTGATTCATCCGTTCCCTGCTAAGACTCTGTTAACACATACAGAGCTACTGCTTTTCAGGAAAGTTCAGGGGTTATCTCTTCAGTCAGTGCTCTCTGTTAAAGTCTCTATGTTACAGACTGAGATACACTGGAGATTAAACATAAACACTCTTGGTTTTACTTAAAACTTTGCTGTGTTGTAATTTTTGTGGAAACAGGCCATGTTTACTTGTTACTGCGATTGCCCTTGATGTGACAGTTTTATGAAGCATGTTGGAGGTGATCTGTTCAGAGGAAGCAATGAAGCCATCTTATCCTGATTTACAAGTGGAAAGAAGATACTTGTCAATGTTTGAATGAATGTCTTCTGGGCATTTATGGGTTTGAAGTTATATACAGTGCTATATATGGTGAGTCTGCATTATATACAGTGCTATATATGGTGAGTCTGCATTATATACAGTGATATATACGGTGAGTCTGCATTATATACAGTGTTATATATGGTGAGTCTGCATTATATACAGTGCTATATATGGTGAGTCTGCATTATATACAGTGATATATACGGTGAGTCTGCATTATATACAATGTTATATACACTGAGTCTGCATTATATACAGTGTTATATAAAGTGAGTCTGCATTATATACAGTGTTATATAAAGTGAGTCTGCATTATATACAGTGATATATACACTGAGTCTGCATTATATACAGTGTTATATACGGTGAATCTGCATTATATACAGTGTTATATAAAGTGAGTCTGCATTATATACAGTGTTATATACACTGAGTCTGCATTATATACAGTGCTATATACAGTGAGTCTGCATTATATACAGTGCTATATATGGTGAGTCAGCATTATATACAGTGTTATATAAAGTGAGTCTGCATTATATACAGTGTTATATACACTGAGTCTGCATTATATACAGTGATATATACACTGAGTCTGCATTATATACAGTGTTATATACACTGAGTCTGCATTATATACAGTGCTATATACAGTGAGTCTGCATTATATACAGTGCTATATATTGATTAGTGTATGGTGAGTCTGCATTATATACAGTGGTTATATACGGTGTAATCTGTCTGCTTTATACAGGCTATATAACATTATATACAGTGATATATACACTGAGTCTGCATTATATACAGTGTTATATACACTGAGTCTGCATTATATACAGTGTTATATACACTGAGTCTGCATTATATACAGTGTTATATACACTGAGTCTGCATTATATACAGTGCTATATACAGTGAGTCTGCATTATATACAGTGTTATATACACTGAGTCTGCATTATATACAGTGTTATATACACTGAGTCTGCATTATGTCACTTGCAGAATTGTTGCTAGAACAAAAGGACACAGAGTTTTGCTCTCGTCCCTCTTCATTGTCAAACAAACTGAGAGTTTGTAACCAAGCAATAACGTTAATACAACGTTCCTAGAACTTACAAAAACGTTTTTATTGAAAATGAAAACGTTAGGGAAATGATTTTACTACCAAAAAATGATTAGCTGGGAAGTCTCTTTCACGGGATAAAAATAGGAGAATCAAGATATCAAAGTGCAAACGCCTCCATTAGCTCTTCATTTAATCTCATTGCTCTCTGGGAGAAACATTTGAGACACTAATGAGATCTCATCTGTGAGATTTGCCTTGTTCATTGGCTTCTCTTTGCTCTGATCTTTGAGATGAAACAAACAGCTGCCGTGTCTGAAAGCAAAGAGTGCAGGAGGTGGCCTAAAGTGAAAGTTTGCAAAGCATTGTGGGTAAGTGTTTGTGTGTGTGTGACAGGTGTCCACTGTGTATCAATGGGGACAGCAGATATATTTAGCACCTCTGGTAAGTTTCCAGCACTCCTGTCAGTCTACCACATACCCATAATAACAGCGTGTGGGTTTCTGTTAACTGAGTTTCTCTGAGGAATTAATCTTGTATTTCATCATGGGAGTTCTTGTTGTGTCCAACTCATCTGCCAACAAGTTATTTTGCTCTCTTCTTCTGTTTGTAGTTCTTTGTGTTTCTTGATTATCATGCAAACTCTGTGAATTATTTAATGTCTGTAGTGACAGTGATTCATGTAAATGTACATGATAATTACTACAACAGTTTTTGTCTGTTTCTTAGTAATGTGCATGTGGTACCCTGTGTTTTACAGCCACCTGGTGGACATACCAACATTACAGAGGAAGCAGTCAGATAGCTGGGCTGTATCCTGCAGTATATATAGTATGCATACTGACTGAGCACAGAATGCAGATTTTCTGAATACATATATTAGAATATATGAATGCATGTTTTAGCATGCATTACTTTGTTAAACAATAGCACAGCACGCATAATACATCATTTCCCACTGTAATGAATGCAACCAGAAGTAATTAGGAAATGTATTTCTTTTACATGATGACAACTAGACACCAATTTCATAAAGTCATTTGACAATAATATTACTATTGCAAAGCTTTACAATGAAATAATTCCCACTGTTTTACTTACTTTTAAAGGATACAGTGTGTACTATTCAGTGCAGGCTAGCTAGTTTAGGTTCTTCAAATAAAAATAAATTCAGTGTATGCTGTGCCCTAACTCATGTTTGCATACTTACAGGCTTTAATAGGCCTAAAAGCTTTTGGGAAGCTGTTCTGTCGTTTCAGATTCACTGGCAGTAAAGTGGCTGTGATATTTGAAGGGAAACATTGGACTGCATATTCTGTGAGGGGCCGCAGTGGTGGGTTTCCCTGTCAACACCATCTTCTCAGTGGCAGATGAGGTCAGACAGAAGGAGTGATTTAACTGCCAGCAGGATGAAACTGAAGCCTCTCTGCCCCTCATCTGTGACTCCTCCAGTCCGGGCTCACGTGGTTGTTCTTGGTGCCCCCCAGATTCATGCTGTTAACGCAGATCTTTCCTTCACTTGCAACATTGTGATAGGTAAGACGTGTGTGTTAGATCTGCATGCTACACCTGTTACTTACACCACAGCTGGATTTGGGATTAGTTAATGTACTTGTTAAGGAATCAGTCCCCGTAAATGAATCAGTCATATGCTCAATTGTAGGTTGTCTGCCTGGTGTGTAACTTTCCTTGACCTTTGCAGTTTAGATGCATGGACAGCTGCAGTGTGGATCTATACATGGTACAACAGTATATATTTATATATACAGCAGTAACATTTAGGAGCAACATGTATAACCGCTCGTCTCTTAAAATTAGGCTGATTTCAAACAAAATGTGGTTATTTTGCTATAAGCATTATAAAAAAGAAATGCATTTACCTCATTACAATAGTAACGGACAATAATATACTGTTGAAAATATTTGCATTAGCCTTTATAATAACAAACTCGTCACAATAAATCACTGACTACAAGAATATAACCCTTAAACGTTACATTCATTAAAAATGAATTCATTTTAATTATTATTCGTTTCAGTTGAAGTGTCGAGTATGTTCATATGAGCATACTTTTATTTAATATAATATTTGTGAAATGTATCTATTATAAACATAATGTACCTGTTTTATTGTCTGTATTATAAAGCGATACACAGACGTACTGTTCAAAACCACGAATCCGCTCATGAATATTAATGCGCGCATACGCGTCTAGTCACGTGACATATTAATATTCATGAGCCCAGCCTTCGCCGTAGTAGGATTAGTAGAGTCGCTTCCTATCCCGGAAGTTAAATGTACCGAGTAGCGACTGAACGCGCTTTAGCGGTTTACGGTGATAAATATCGATACAGATGTCGTGTAATAAAAGCCTCGTTTAACACGATGAATATAAACTCAAACGAGCGTCTCAATTAAGACGGTAGGCCGGTTTTAAGTGATTTTCTGTTACTGATGTGAAGCACGGACAGTGGCGATAAACCAGCCGTACGTAACCCGTGCTTATAATCATCATAATCTGTCTGATAGTCAGTGGCAACCATTAAAGTGCTTTAACTGGTCGAAAGGATGTATGTTTTTTGAGGAACTGTAAGTTATATCTCTGGGAATGTACGAGCTGAGGTTGCCATGGCAACGCGTCATCGGCGAACGTCGTGAAAATGTCATTAGCATAATCAGATTCGTTAGCATAATCAGACTCATTAGCATAATCGGAATGCATGTCACGCAAACCTTTCGGATCGGACAGATGCTTCATTCTGGTGGTTTTACATTATACAGACATGATGTAGAGGCATTGCCAGATGGTTTCAGGATTTATATGCACTAATGTGTTTTGGACTAAGTGAAAACCTGAATTAAACCTGGTTTTAACTCAGATCTGGTTTTCAGCGACTGTCTGGTGTGCTGTTGTTCAGAAGCCGTGGATCGGAGACTCCACCATGCCAGGGGAAGAGGTTCGACAAAGGAAAGGAGGAGGCCGCAAAAAGTCCAAGAAGGGTAAAGCGAAGGGCGGCCTAGATCGGACCAGCAGTCTGGATGGCCAGAATGACCTGCTCTTATCTCCTCCAGCTGCAACACCCAAGAGGTCTGTGGAGGAGAAGCCCAAAACGGCTCAGGCTAAGATAGAGGATGAGTCGGCCGTCTCCATCTGCCTCCAGGTGCTGTTCCCTTACCTGCTGGCTGGGATGGGAATGGTGCTGGCTGGCATGGTGCTAGACAGTGTGCAGGTGAGACAGCTGGTTATTTTGTGCTTTCTTTATAAACTTTTATTTCTTTGGTGTTATTTATTGTATACTGTTATTTTAGGCATTGACGAAAAAGCTTGACGACTGATCCAGACATGATTTTTTCCAAACCAATGCTAATATGACTACACTGATTTAACTATTATCCCAGCTAACAATTTTAGGTTGTAAGAATGTTTCCCTAACATTTCTATTAAGTGCCAAAAACTATTGGCTATTAGAACATTTCAACATATTCTCAATTCTGTCAAAGGTAAAAACAGATTTAATTATGATTTTTATATACTATGCTTAATTGTATATAACATTACTGTTTAACAATTAACTGTAGGCAGTGTGTACAGTATATGGCCAATGTGGCATATTGTAAATGTACTGTAAAAAATGTCTTTTAATTCACCTGTATTCTGTGCCTGAAAAGAGTTGAATCAGACTGTCTGATGCATTGATGTCCTGATGGTGTGTAATGCATCAGATCACAGGGCTGTATTAGCGATGTAGCCTTAGATTTGCTGCATCATGGTGGCACTCACGAGCGAGCAGTTTTCTTTAGCTGAATCATGCCACTCGCTGTACGAACTGGCAACCAATACACTGGTGAGTAATCAAACAAAACTGCGTTTACAACCCCATGGGCTCTCAGTCTGTCTTTGTTTCTCATACACATACACACTTGTTCTCTCTCACGATCTATCTCTGCCTGTCTTTCCCCTCTCGTCTGGCTGCCGGGCGCTCGGCGCAGTCACAGCTGATAAGACGAGTTCAGCAGTACGTCAGAGGGGACATGAGCAGTGAGGAAGAGCAGGACGGAGCTAGTATGATGCCAGACTCACTGAGAAGATGGACGTGGAAGATAAACAGCGCATAGTAGGAAAGAAACAAGGGTTCGACAGCTAGCCATTTGAGGGCCTGATCCTGTAAGGGAGGGGGGTGAAGAGGACCTTCAGCATGTGTTTCTGTCACATTCTGGACCTGTTACACTAGATCTGGTGGTGAAGGGACTAGCTGTTGAGCCGAATAAGACTGTTTTCTCGTGAGTCAAGACTCATATGGTGAACCGAGGACACAACACGAACACTCTGGACGTCGTAGTACTTAAATGCATGGATGTTCCTGCAAACTACAGGAGAGGGACAAAGAGGTAGCCGTGGAGCACTCCAAAGACAAATGTCATACACTACTTAGTGTTTTATTTTAAATAAGTGATCTCAAGAAGTTCTTCAGGTAAAAATTGCAGATGTTGTTGCTCTGAGGAGAAGGATTACAAGAAGCTAAACTAAGACTGCTGGACACAATTTAAGTAGATGTTTTTGCTGTTCAGTTTTTTAATGTGTAAGGTCCTTTAGGTTCTGTTCAGCAACTAAAGAGAAAATAATATCTTAAAGAACTAGGATGATGCACCAGACAAGTTTTTTGGACCTTTCCTGTTTTGGGACAATCTGAAGAAAAATATACTAGCTTTAGTAAGATCAATGCTTTATCGTTAAATCTTAAAGTACATCTTGTTTTGTTGAGTCATCATTTTTCCTCAGCCTCAATTACTTCATATTCCTCTTTGTCCAGAGATATTCTTTTGTTCTGTTGAACTTCAGACATTATGAAAGAAACATCCATTCACTCAAGAGGGTGTTAAAGCTTCCGGGAACACAGGAGTACCTCAGCCAGGCCTTCTGCATCCGCTTACAGCCTCACCAGTGTGGTGTGGAATGGGTTTAAGGAGATGGTGGTCACACAGTTAGAGCTGGAGCTCTGTTATCAAGGGAAGAAACTCAGAGGTTTCACCTGCAAACTCACACGCTCGGCTCATGGCTTCCTGCCGGAAAGCTCGTACGTCATTGCGGCGCAGGTCCTGCTGCCGTACCTGCTGGCTGGTCTGGGAATGGTGGCAGCCGGTATCGTCATAGACATCGTTCAAGTATGAGCATTTTAGACCATTGATGGTTTACGTTTTAAAATTGTGCTCTTGCAATTTCCTTTAACTGAGAATTAAGGATGTGCAATATATCGAAATGATCAGAAAATTGCTATGTGCATATCGCAATAGTTTGCAATAACTATTTGCAAAAACGTATGTATTGCCAATTTTAGGGTGATGCAGAAAGAATGTGAAACATGAATGTTGGTTATATAATTTTTAGTTTTGAAATAAATTTTAATAGAATTTAGTTGGTTTTACAAATTTAAAGCATTATGGTATTGCATACCGTAATCGCATTATTTAGCATGTTATCGCATATTGCTTTTTTTCTTTAATATTGTGCAACCCTACTCAGAACGGAATACTTACAATGTGCAATTGGCAGTGATAGTGTCAGATGATAATATATGGTATGGTATGATATGGTATTTTGATATAAATACCATAAAAAACTTCCAGTCAAGGCCCCTTGTTTTCTGCTCCTGGAGAGAGAGACATGGTTGGCATGGATTGGTTGGCATGGATAGTGTTTTGTGCCTGTTAATTGAATTCCCGTGGGGGCGGGTGAGATACGGCTCTTGTTTCTAGAAGACTGAAAGAGAGCAACAGAAATGGGCGAGCTCCCAGGACAGAGCTGTGATGTGACACACGGCCCCTCCAGGCAGCCTGCACCACACGGGTGGTAAAATACCGGCCCCTGGCTGGCTGGCACCGGTCTCTTATCTGTTCATTTAAACATTATGGTTATTTTTAGCTGCTTGAGTGGGGAGCACTCGACTCGTACGCTGACACATACTAAATTTGGCCCAGCATTAAGAAGAAATTTATTTTCTGTGAGTCTCATGTTTTGTCATAATGTGTGCATTATCTTTTGAGATACGATGAGCTTTGCAGATGACTAAGCTAACAGTTTTAGACTGTAAGAATGTTTCCCTAACATTTCCATTAGGTAACAAAAACATTAAAAATGTTAAAAAGAAGTTCTAGGAATGTTCAAAACGTCCATTTTTTTGCTAAACGTATGAGCATTATTGCTTGGTCAAAAGAACATTATTCAAACATTTTTTTTTAATTCTGTAACGTTTTTAACACTTTCCACTAACAACTTAAGAATAACGTTTTGCTATATTTGATATTTAACCTTAAAATGTTCTTCTGATGTTACTGCAAGAATGTTGACGATAACTTTGAAAGAACTTTTAGAGGTTGTTAGCCAACTTTCTGAGAATGTTCCCTGTTATCTGGGGACTAGTCTGTGTTTGGTCCAACCATCTGCAGAAGATTTGTAATTGACACAGCTGAATTAATCTTTTAATCTTGAGAAGTGTTTTTCATTAGATGATGATGAGTTTAGTTTATGGCCAGAACGTTCAGATGTCACTCAGTTCAACAATATAGACTGTAAAGTTTGTCTTATTAACAGTGATGCCAGATATCTGTCGGTGTCTCCTGAAAACGATCTCTTAATTCTTCGGCTGTGTTTGAATGCAATATCAGAGATGAGATTTGCTTCTTGTTTCTTGTTAGAATGTGCAGTACAATATTGCACAGTAGAATTACATCAGGAAATACAGTACTGCACACTGTCTGGCTAATGTGAAAAACAAATGTAATGAAATTAATGTCACAATATGAAATCTTGTAATGATTTATGCACAGTATTTCTTGCTTTACGTTTTGTAGAGTGTTCCTTCAGATCAACTGCTGGTAGAGCATTACATTAGCAACACAAAGGTTGTGGGTTCGATTACAGGGAACACACACACTGATTACACATATAGCTTTAATGCACTGTAAGTCACTTTGGATAAAAGCGTCTTCCAAATGCATGAATGTAAATGTACAATCATTTGTTCTGGTGGCGAATAATCAGGTTTGGTATCAAACAGTAAAGTCTCTTCCTTTCCAGTGTGCTTTCAAAATGACATGATTTATTTTTGACTGGACTTGTTTATGTACACGTTTCACTTTTAAATTTTATTTTTGTTAATCCAGTACCAGGGCTAGGTCAGCCTCAGTGCAGTACAGAAACAACATAATGATGTTTGAAGCGGTTTGTCTTAATGTTGTGTGTGAATGTGTGTTTCAGCACTGGGATGTTTTTAAGGTGATTACAGAGGTCTTCATCCTGGTTCCTGCTCTGGTGGGGCTGAAGGGAAACCTGGAGATGACTCTTGCATCTCGTCTCTCCACTGCTGTATGTAAAACACCTCAGAAAACTTGATGTATGAATTACTGTGTGTTTTTGTCACTTGTTATCAATTTCAAGCTGTAACTTTAGTATTTAATATCCTAGAGGTGATTAAATATGCCTCAGTAATTGCTGTACGATTTTTCACTATGAAGATGTTTTCTCTGCCTCAGGCTAACACCGGGCAAATGGACGACCCCAAACAGCAGTGGATGATGGTCACCTGTAATCTCGCCCTTATTCAGGTGGGTGTGAGTCACAGACAAAGAGACCTGAAGGGTTTCAGCCTGCAAACAAATTATTTTCTTAAAATTTTGTCTTTGTTTTTCTGTAAATGAACATCCTTAAAACAAACAATTTGCTGGAGAAGAGCAATTGTGACGTTTATGCTTAAAATGTTAAGATGCTTTACAGGAAGACAAGACAAACATACTTTTTTGCAGATTAATTTGGTAAAATGAGTGTGGAAACCAGTTTACAGCTGTCAGATGTAAAGTAGACATTACAAACATGTACAAACGTTCATTAAACGGATCTCGAATAATATAAGCAATTATTTGATGAGATGTTTTGTTGAAGAACTCCTCAGTGTCCTGAATATTAATGAGTACTCATCATGAAAAGTCATCTCTAATCAGCATTAAGTGATGGGTGCAGGAGGAGGTTGTGAAGCGCTGATGAGCTGCAGTGATTGCTCGCTCAGCTGCTTCAGTTCTGTATGTGGATGTCTTCCGCAGGTTCAGGCCACTGTGGTGGGTTTCCTGGCGGCTCTGGCGGCCGTGGCACTGGGTGCTGTGTCCAGAGGAGGTGTGGAGCTGGACCAGGCAGTGGTGCTGTGTGCTAGCAGTGTCACCACCGCGTTTGTAGCCGCCCTGTCTTTAGGTACAGCAGTCTCAACTTAAAGTTGAAATCTAAATGTGCTGTTTTTATTTTCATAATAAATGTTTTTATGATAAATAATGATTCCTCAGTTTAAGTCATTATAGTGAGGTAAGAATTTTTGTTTTCGTCATTAAAGCTGCAATCTGTAACTTTCACCTCTGTACTGCCATTTTTGTTTGAAACTTTTCATTACAAATCAAATCCCTGTGTAGTCCGCCTTACATTTTTTTTGCTGAATATATTCTGTCTTTCTCTCTCTCTCTCTCTCTCTCTCTTTCTTTTCTGCTGGTCTTCAGGTCTGGTGATGATCGGCGTGATCATTGGCTCCAGGAAAGTGGGCATCAACCCTGATAACGTGGCCACGCCAATAGCAGCCAGTCTGGGAGATCTCATCACCCTGTCTCTGCTGGCTGGAGTGAGCAGCACACTCTTCCAGTACAGAGGTGTGAGCCCATCTGCTCATGAGCTCATCTTGACTGTTATGTAACCCAATCAGTTCTACTTGTAGAATAATAATATATTTATCAATTACAATATTTAATGCATCATAATACATATGGGACATCGTATTATTTACCTTTGTATTGACTATATAATACTGTACACTGGTGAGAGATGTTTATCGTTTTGGCTTTTGATTATGTAATGGCATTAAATTTACCTTTGTTTAAAAGATGTGCACACAGTCACGAACAATTGGAAAGCTGTGCGGTTAGAGTAGATTTACTGTAGATTTTAAATGTTAAAATTTCATGGTTGTTACATCAAGGCACCAAAAGAGGGCAGTAGTAATGCACTGAAATATTACTGAATATAACACACAGACTTTGATCTATGCAAATTTGAAATCTTACATGATTTACATGATCATACACTGAGTGTATGATCAGTGTATGGATGAGGAGCTGCTCCAGGGGGAGCAGCTCCTCATCCTGGGAAATCACCTGTCAGTTATGAAAATGTAGAAAGTTTCAAAAGGAAGTTCCTAATGTGTTCCTAATTGGTGCACAACAGGAAGTGCAGGAAGTCGAGTCCCTAACAACCTGTATTTACATAAAAGCACACACTTTAAGATTGTGTTCTGTATTATTTCGTGTTATTTGGGCTGGCATGTGGCATCAGTGTAATATGAAATGTGTGTGTGTGTGTAGATGTGTGGTATTTATCTCCACTGGTGTGTGGATTCTTCCTGCTTCTCATTCCACTGTGGGTCCTCATCGCCAGACGGAGTCCACAGATCAGAGAGGTTCTGAGGTCCGGCTGGCAGCCTGTTATCGTGGCCATGTCCATCAGCAGGTACAAATACACATACGTACATTTACATTTTCATACGTATTTCAGCATATGAATTATTACCCAGCTCTTACCCAGCTCACAGGAAACATTCTTAAAACACTGCCTAATGTTCCCTAAAAATGTTATTGTAGTAACATTATCAGAATGTTTTTAAACGTTACATATATGTTGTTAGAACATTTTACAAACGTTACAGAATTTAAAAAATCTTAGAATAATGTTGTCATATTCAAGGAATAACATTATGACAATGTCATGAGGTTTTGAATGTTCGTAGAATTTTTAAAATAACATTTTTAATGTTTTTGTCACATAATGGAAGCATTATTACAACCTCTGATTGTTAGCTGGGTAAGTAAATATTTATAGATTCATTCCCACCAAAAGTGGCTCTTGTTTTGTTTCATTTTAATCACTTTTTCCCAAGTTTTGGTGGTCTTATTCTTGACAAGACTGTGAGCGATCCAAACTTTGAGGGCATGGCGGTCTTCACACCAGTTATAAATGGTGAGTGCCCGTCTGTCACATACTTCCCTTTCACATTCATTTCATTCCATTTTTATACTCACCGTATTTCCAAAAAAGGTAGTAATACCATAATAACAGACATCCTGAATAATACATTTAAACATTTGTTTAATTTAAGGCCTTTTTCCCCCTTCTCTCATCTCTCTCATCAGCTTATCTCTCACTTTCATGGTTTAAATTACGCTTAACTCGTGGATAGAGCAATCAGACTCATCTGCCAAAATAAAACCTGTTTCTTTCCAAATCTCCACAATAAATCAGGGCACTGGATCGGTTTTTGACTCTGTTGTACATGAAAGAACTGAAGTATTTTAATGGGAGTTTTAATAGTTCAGCTGAAAACCCCAGCTGAGGCTGTTAGAGGTTGAATTTGTTTAGGTTTTCATAAAATATCACTTCAGGAGATTTGTGATCTTTAGCAATCTGGTTTCGATTTCCCCTCTGTGGTCCACAGCTGCACATGAGCGGTACCAATACTCTGTCCCTTTCAAACAATGACTCGATTCCACGTAACAATATGTTGCCGGAACCTACACCCATCCCACTGGGAATACACTTTGTGAAAACTGTATAATCTGTTATTAAATGTAAAGACCTAACCGTGATCTCTCTGCATGATACTTTTCTGACCTGGTCTGTAGTTATTCATCTGGGAATGGCACACGTCAGATGATTTTTCCAGCTCTGTCATACTTAAACTACCCTTAATAAAGAACACTAGCTGGCTGTGGTTCAGGAAGACTAATTTAATTCCTCATTAACTGGTTTGATATTCATACGAAGGAATTCTCTCCTGCTGTCATTTGGCAATTTAGCATTGTGAGCTCAATCTTAAACGTGGAAAAACTATTAATTGTTCACGTAATACTCTGATGGAGGTGAAATATGATGAAAACCCAGTGTGCATACTTGCTCGGGACGCATACCTGTCACTTGCATACTTCTGTTTGTTTCTGGAATGAAATTTGAGACTTGTAAGCATGTAGTGATTGGAAATGCCTTACATTTTCCTCTTTATTTTTAGGTGTGGGAGGAAATCTGGTGGCCATTCAAGCCAGTCGGATCTCCACCTACCTTCACTTCTGGAGCATACCTGGAGTGTTGCCCTATAAGATGAGACAGCACTGGCCCAACCCCTGTGTCACATTTTTCTCCTCAGGTAAGGTCCCATCAAACTGTTTGGGATGTTTCAGATAAAATCAGTCATTTGAATCATTTTGACAAACTTCTCTGGAACTGGTGTCACTTCACTTCAGGTGTGAACTCCAAATCAGCGCGGGTTCTGTTTCTGCTGGTGGTGCCCGGACACCTGTTTTTCCTCTTTGCCATTCATATGCTCCAGGGAGGTCACACTGCCATCACTCCGACATTTACTTGCTGTTATCTGGCCGCTGCTCTGCTTCAGGTGAGCGTTATGGCTCGTTCACACCAAAAACGATATCGCTGACTAAAGTTTTAAAAATCGTTCTAAATGTAAGAGAATAGCAGAGTCCACACCACAAATAGAGCAATAAAGATACATAAAATTAAATATAATTTTTGCAATCATTTTTAATAATTTTGTTCCGCACTGATGAACCATAAAACATTCACAGCCAAACAAAAACCATTCAAATTTAAAGGGCTCATGCATTTCAAATGCCAGACAGTGCATGAGCTTAGAATAAACAAAATTATGATCTGTTGGTGTGATGCAAATATAATTATCATTATAGTTATCTTTACAGTTATCATTTTTGGTGTGAACAGGCCTTTAGTGGTGTTTAATCCTAATTCAGAAAACAAGATTCACAGTGACTCTGGATCAGTTGTTTATATTAATATGAAAGTACTGAAATAGTGATTGAATCTTTTGTAGATCTTGACTTAAACAGAAGCAGTTACTTCATGCTAGATGATTGCAATAGAATTGTTTTAAAAGTTCGGTCAACATGGCATTTACATTTAACAGATTTTTTTACTCTAGTCAATGGAACAAATAATGAAAATCAAGCAGAAAAATAGTTTTTCCCCTTTCACATAAACATCCATTCATTGTGTTTTCATGTTAAGATATGGAAATGATCCTGCAATTTATTAATCATCAAAAACTCATCACCTGAATTAAATAATGTGGATTGTTTTGAGTTTACATGTAATCTATTGCATCTAATGAATGTATTGCATTATTATACGTGTTGCATTATATTTGTAAGAAAAATATTTTGTCACCAGTTTTTGCTGGGTCGTGTGGAGTGCCTTATAAAGTCAGTTAAAACAGATGCTGAGATAACGTTGCTAATCAAATCCATTTTTCATTTTTTTTCAAAATGTTTAAATATGAGTAAAGAAACAGAAATGGTTTTGAAATAAGTTTATCTTGTTTGTCCCTCACAGGTCGGGATCCTTCTTTATACAGCTGACCTGATCGTGCGTTTGATGTGGAGGAAAAGTCTGGATCCTGATAACTTCTCCATCCCATACCTGACAGCACTGGGAGATCTGCTGGGTACTGGTTTCCTCGCCCTGTGTTTTCGTCTGGTCATGGTAGTGGAGGGACTCGGCCTGTAAGAGCCTAACAGGCCTCACATATCTCTGGGGCTCCTGACTAGCTGCGGTGGTTTAAAAAAAAAACCTGGAGAGCAGAGTATGATACTGGGACAGAGTATGGATGCTTGGCTTTTGTGTTGACTGAAAACTAGCAGGAAAACTAACAGGACAGTGGCTTACTCTTGATGACTGTGTTGTCCTGTTGGCTGGATGCTGCTGTTACTGTACATTAAGGTCTAACGTTTGGTGTGGCCATCACACATGTATAATCACAATTTTTGAATGTGCCATGTCTAAAATTAATTTAACGTTTACAAGCTGTCTTTAGAAATATGTAGAAATATAGAAATATCCTGTTCCTGGAGTTATAATCTTTTGAAATGTAATGTTTTTAACTATCAGTGAATCGGGATCCGTTTTAACGTACGTTAAAGTCTCAGACTGTGGTTGGAAGTTGTTCCGTCACTGTTTTAGTAAACACAAGGTCAGTATTGCTGCTGGATAGTTAACTAGATACAATACAAATATACAGGTCTCACTGTGGTCTTAGTTTGTTTTTCACACCTAAATGTTTTTCCTTAAATGAACATGTTTAAAAATGATAAAACAAAAGGGCTTCAGTAATAAATGTTGTTTCATGAATGAACTAATATTAACAACAATGATGTGGCAATTTTATTCAATTCATTTGTAACAGCTTCACTCTGGGGTTGAGAATCATTCATATAATCATTCACATCATATATCTACAGTTTGTATTGTGGTCCTTAAAACAAAAACACTGCTCAGAAATTGAACTGGTTAAGAACCGATTTTTACACATGAAATACAATTGAATTTGACACGTCTTCAGATTGCAGTGGAAGATTTCATACTGGCTAGTGCACATGAGCATTCACAGTTCTGCAGTACACGTGCATGACCACAAGATTTCCAAACAGATGCAAACTGATGTTACATCACAGAGGGCAAAAACTGTTACTTACCCCACACACAACAGTTCAGCGCAACAGTGAATGGCTTCCTTAACCTCACAATTTCACACATATGAATCAACATACAAAATACATTCAAAACAGATTCCAATAACATTTTAACAAGACGTACCTTTCAAATCTAAAAGTAATGAAGTTCCTAAGACAATAAAACTTGAGACAAACTTAAAAACCTAAACGTACAAGACGCATGAATGAATGCATCACTGTTCATACTGAATTTGAAATGGAAGTTAGAAAACAGCACCAGTTTTCTTTGTAATTCTGAAGGGTTGTTATGCAACGTTGCACACGCGGTACTCGCTGTGCACCAGTCTGTGGATGCAGCCCAAAGCAACGTCTATCTGTCGGCCGGATATTAGTCAGACACACTGTTAATATTAGTCAGATATTTTCTCATGAGATTTCATCATTTCAGCTGTAGAGGTTAGTCATTAGTCTTTCCAATAATTGGAAAGAAAAAATTACAAGTAGGAAGTGTGTCATATCTGCACCACAAGTGACAGCAAATAAAACTGATCTGTTTATTGGAGACCTACGAACATTAACCCAACCAATAGCGTGAATTTGTTCAACCGGTGGCAGAGGGAAGTGTTTTAAACTTGTTTGGAAACTGTTATTTTTGCAATTCTGTTTGGTGCGACCAGTGGACCACACACCACTTTTAACCGAGTGTTTATAAACCCGAAGAACATTTCATGAAATCAAACTATACAGCACAGTGATTCCGAACCATGTTCCTGGAGAATCCCTGACACTAAACATTTTAAATATCTCCTTTATCTGACACACGCAGTGCCCAGCTAATGGGAATGTTCTCATAATGTTGGCTCACGTTATCTAAAAGTTCTGTTAAAGTTATCACAGCATTCTCACAAAAATGTTAGGTACTGTCATTGTTATGTTATTTGCCAACATTCTGAAAACATTAAAAAACCTTTAAAAAACAAAAATGTTTTTGTTAGTGGAACGTTTTAAAAGCATTACTGAATACAATCACGCTTATTCCAATGTCTAAAAACAACAGATATTTTGATGCTTTGTTATTTGTAATTTGGAAACAATTGGGAAACATTCTTCCAACCTAAAATTGATAGTTGGGTAATAAGGTCTTGGAATTCTCTACAAATGAGACACAATCTACAAGTACTTCAATCAAGTGTGTCTGTTCTGCTGAGGTTTCTCCAGGAACAAGGTTGGAAGCTGCTGTTACAGTGCCCTTGTACGTCAAGGATTCATGTGTAACTTTCTCTTAGAGATGGGTATCATAAGGGTTAAGCCTCTCACAAAACATCACTCACAAACTAGTACCTCATTACAAACCGTTATTGCACTTCAACCCTTATTAGAGATTCATAATGATGAGTGTTTACTTCAAGATTCTCCTGATGTTTGACCTGCAGTGCCCGGCCGGTTGTTTGTACCCTACCCTGCATCCATAACTCAACAAGAGGAGGACTGATCAGGTGTCTACCTTTCCCCAACCACAGCTATGCATTGTTCACTGATCAGGTGTTTTCCTTTCCCCAACCACAGCTATGCACAGTTTACTCAGCCTGGTGCATGCTAAATAAAGAGGTGACTCTGTGAGAATATTTAATTCCAGAGGACATAAACTGACCAATGAAGATAGCCCAGTCTAGTTCACAACTAAAGTCTAAATCCATCATTTTATTTGATTACCCAGACAATTTTGGCCATCTTTACTAGCTATTCTGTGGTTGAAGATTTGTTACCTTTACATTTGGACACTTGGAAACTACCTTTGCTGGCACATTGTGTATGTGGATAATATGTTTCTGGTGAACAGTGTGGGATTTTGGTTTGAAATCACATCCAGAAAACGTTAGAAAGGAAGCTTTGAGATCAGCCACAATACTTTCCTCCAAGAATTGTTTCAAGATTAAAGTCAAGGCTTTTGTCGGTTCCAGTTCAAGAGCGAAACCTACAATAAATACACTATGTAAACAATACCATAAATACCATTTAGCTGGTGAAGTTGAAGGAGGTGAAATATTCGTGGCATTTGTCCGTTGATGAAGAATCCTGCTTTACTTATCAACATTTAGAAGGACAAAGGCACATACTTGAAACAAAGTCATCAGTTGATAAAGCCAAAGAAATGACAGACAGTATTTTGTGAACTCTCATGAGATGCCAGCAGTTGTTTGCTCACAGTGCTGAATTTGGCCCTCAAGAGAGTCAGAATACCACAGTCAAGAAGTTCATCTTCTACAGCTTTCCTCAAACATCTCATTCCAGACTGAGATGCAGTTTGAGTCAATGCACACTCACACAAGACTCACATTTGTGTGCAAATAAAGACAGTTTTGGGATCAGTTGAAACGATTTGTTTTTGCAAACCCTCAACTCAACTTCAAGTACGCTGGGACAGAGTAGTTAAAAAGTAAGAAGTCCATTCGGTACAGGTTAAAGAGCTTTTTCTGGTAAAACGGGCTGATGTTGTCAAAGAACTTGGCGGCCATGTCTTCTGTGGTCCTGGTGCTCTTGGAAATGGCGGGGAATTTGACCTCCCCATCCGCCCCTGCAAACTTCAGCACATAGCGTGAATCCTGCGCAAGAGTCTCGTATTTGCCCACCACGTCATAATGGATGAGGCAAGGGTGGCAAAGTGAGTGAATTCTTTCCCAGTGTTCATTAAACGGCTCCTCTCTCTGAGTTTGAGGGTCTACTAAATAATACACAAACTCCTCGAAGGAGACATCGTTGCCCTTTTCCAGAGCCTCTGACTGGGGGTCCACGCGATGCCTCTTGATGATTTTGGTTCCATAGCGTTTGTGGAATGCCGTGTTGTAGCTACGGGTGAACTTGTTGCGGTACGCAGAAACGAGTCTCTCGAAGGGCTCCCGCACAAAGATGAACTTCAGGTAGGTGCGCAGGCGCTTGTTGATCTCAGATGTGGAGTACTCAGAGAGCGAACGCAGGTTGCCCGCCACGTGAGCCTCATTGGCTGGAATGGCTAGCGGATTGTGATAACGTCCGTCACCCGTTAGCACCATCATCACACGCTTCCAGTTGGTGCACGCCACTTTTGGGACATAGCAGTAAAGTAATTTATGTTTATCATCCACTATGAGGTGGCGGAGGTCCTCTGGGCTGAGCACACGTTTTTTACGGGTGTGCGTTTGACAGGTTTCCTCCAAGAGTTCCCGTCGGGCCTGCAGGGTGGTCTGTACAGCGGAGTGATCCAGCTGAAAGACGGAAGGACAGGATGAGGGATATGACAAAACTACATATATTCAAAACCAACTAATCAACTTGACATTCTTGTGGCAGAGACATGACTTAACAAGCAAAGAAATAGGTCTGACTGAATGTGGCTGTAGTGGCAGTGTTAGATTCAAGGGATGAATCTACAGAGGAAACGCTTCTGACAGAGTTTATGAAAGCAAGCTGTCTAACAGCTAAAGGCCAGAATGCTAACAAGGCACTTCCCTGGCTAGAAATATGAAAACTAAAAAAGCTAAATAGGACGTCTCATCCAGACCAATTTTTGTATTTATTTATCTTTTCTCCTGAATCTGGTGTCTGAAATCAAACGCAGGCTTTTCATAACTGCAGTTAAGGAAACTGAAGCGTAAAACAGACAACATATTTATGACAGTTGTACGCTCTGTTTTAGTAAATGTGAAATCATGAGACACACAGCAGTTATGGGCAGGAAACATAAACCACAGATGTTACTCAATGCGATTTGATATCGAAATGAATTCAACAGAATTTGATGATCTGGTGGTAATTCAACAGGAAGGTCTGATTTAGACTGTTTATAGACAGCTTGATTCTTTTTTCCAGGACAAAGGTTTTTCTTTACATTTAAAATGCAAATTTCAGTTCCTCATGTGAATTCAGTGCAGCATACTGGCAACACTGTAATATGTTTTGGGTTTTGCTGTGCAATTTGCCAACCACTGGAAAATTTGTAATGTGTTCAATTATATTTCTGGTCAGTTTGTTTGTGAGTGTCCGTATGGAATGACGTTGTATGTTTAAGGTGTGTGAAGGAAGTCTGCTGGAATGCAGAGGTTGTTATTTTAGTAATTCAACTTTCCCCACAGTTAAAAATCTGCCCCTGAGGAATGCACACTGTCCTCTGTTAACCAGGGCTAACCCCCAAAATAGGGTGAACCTCAACATCACGGCGCTTAAACACATACCTGGTCGTTTTCCTGTAGTGTCTGCAGAGGGCTTCTTCCTGATTTAACTAGGAAATCATTCTGGCCCGAAACGTGTCCCTCTGATGCTACAAACACATCACCAAAGAAAAGAATGAGACATGAAAAATCAAAGACAAAAGGAAAAATCATCTGATGAAACAGGAGGTTTGGGGTGTGTTTAAATGCAATAATGTGCTATAGTAACAGTGATGCCTAAATAATGTTTAGGAAATTTGGCCAATGCATACACCCTAATACATTCTTGCTGAAACCATGAATTATACTTCAGATTTGTGACTTGTGTTTCTTTCAACAAACTTACTGCTTCGTATAACAATACTGAATGACCTAAGCCACATCAAGAAACCAAGAAATCACAGAGAATCGAGTGCGAGCTCTTTGGATTCACACTAATAATCAACACCCTGGCAACCTCCTAGAAAACAAAACTACAAAGCACCACTCAGAATGCCTTAGTGTCCCCATAGCAACACCCTAATGCCGGTGAGTTTTACATTACCAAATACAAATCGTGTTTCTTTGGGGTTACAGGACTTTTGAACTTGTGTGTTGAGAGCAAAAATCAAAGTTACTGAGCCATCAAAAATAAGATCTTTTAATTCCGAACATATGGGCCCCTGCATGGTCCAGCCTTGCCAACACATTCTGCGTTTTCCGAGTACTGCGCCTCGCAGATCGACCATAAAATTTCTCCCTACATTTAAATGCTCTATAGGAACACTCTGTTCTCTTCAGTCCAAGTTAACGTCCCCTCTTCTCCCCTCCACACTCACACACACACACACACACACACACACACACACACACACACACACACACACACACACACACACACACACACACACACACACACACACACACACTCACACACACACACACACACACACACACACACACACACACACACACACACTCACACACTCACACTCACACACTCACACACACACACACACACACACACACACACACACACACACACCTCATTCTGCGGCTCTGTGTAAGTGATTGGTTTTGCACATGTGCCAGCTAAGTCAAAGGGATCCTTTAACCACCAGGAGGGAGTGAGAGAGCAAACCAAAGCCAACTGGGACACTGAAAGTGAACAAGTGAGGTAACAGCATAAGGGATCTGGTGAAACAATGTAATTGTAATGGACATATAAGGAACCATATGAAGAAAACAGAAGGAAATAGGGAGGGGGTTGAGTATATATACAGACCTCAATCTGAGCACTTTCCTGGTCTTCTTCATACATGGTCACTATATAGATATACATGTGTGTAAGTGTATGTATATTCAGTCTATATGTATATATATATATTTTTTTTCTTTACAAAGACCATGCTTACTTTTTTAAACACATTAAACTTGGATTTGAGGATTGAGGATCACATGGCAGCTTTAAATATCTTTAATGATTGATTAGTTTCTTCAAATCAACTGCAGTGTTACGAAATGCCACAATCTGACATCTTAGCCGAAGTTCTATCAGGGCTGTCATCACAAATTAACTTTTCGCAAGACACTACTAGTAATAATAATCATTAGATGAGAATCGTTTTTAAAAGGAAGTCTTAAAGCGAGCGGATGAGAGCGTTACGTGTCTTACACATGACCACAGAGCACTGTGAATGACAGACGACTTCCTCATACGACTTTATCGGTTTGTGGCAGGAAAATGAAGTGATTAATCAGCAGAGAATCACTAGAAGAGGAAAAAAAGAAAAACTGAAGGAAATAAATGACAGCAACAGAAACTACCCAGCTAACAATTTTGCAAGAATGTTTTCCGAACGTTTCCATTAAGTAACAATGTTATTTTTAAACGTTCTACGAATGTTCCAACGTCTAGTTTTTTCGATGTTACTCAAACATTCAAACATTTTTTAAATTCTGTAACATTTCTATAACGTTCCACTAACAACTTAACGTTTTTCACATGTATGATATATAATGTTAAATAAACATTCGCTACTGGAAAAAATGAAACGATTCCCTCGAAACAATGCTAAGTTACTCTGTAAACAAAGAGCACTAAACGCCTTCCAAAGGTGGACAACAATGAGGCCCCTTTTTCACCCTTGTTAGTATGCACTATGAGCGAGTTTCCTCAAGTCCCCAGAGACCAGGAGGCAACAACAAAGGTTGCTAGCTGGAATGCTCCACCGGCTTGTGACCACTTCTGTTGATTTGAGAGGGTTTCGCAAGGACAACGAACAAATCAGCAGACTTCAATCTAAAGTTCGCAAGGTAACAGGCAGGAGAACCTCCTGCTGTCCTGCAGCCGGTCTCTTACTAATCGAATTCTGCTCGGCCCCATGTGGAGAGAGTCTTTGTTTAACACTGGGGCTTTTGAATTTTGTTTTACTTCCCAAATTATACGATTTATTGACTCCATTGTCTTCACAGCTGGTGTTCTCACCACTGTAGTCTAAATATAATTAAGCTACAAGACAAAGAAACACTGAAATGACAAATAACAGCTCTGGGATTTTATTTCTCTGGTGACAAACTGTTACCAGGAAATGTCTGAATATCAAATGGAAAGATCTGTATGAGGTCTCACACTTCCTGTATGCTGTGATGTAAAAACACATCATATCTGTTGGGAAACCAAGAATTAATAGATCAGCCTAAACTTTACAATTTGTTTTCTCTCTACACATTTCTTGCTAAGAAGCATAGCAAGAAAAGATTAAAATACAGTTATAAGAAGCTAAAGAAGGTATAAAAAGTTGATGATTTTGGTTTGACCTCTACTTTTATAAATATATTAGTTCAAAGTTCCAGGTCTTGACATTTTCTCTCACCACTTGCAAGTAAACACTTTTGATTCAGGCAGTACTTGAGAATTTTGTCCATGTTTACATTTGGTTATGAATTACCTTTGCAGTTTTGCCTCTTGGTGAATGTCTTAACAGCACAAAGACATCATGTGCTACTATACTGTCCATTTATAGCATGAGCCTCACTCTTATTACAATAGATAATGTTTTAAGGAGAAAGAGAATTGTATTGCGGTTTGCACATGATATGAGAAGATGAAGAACTAAGACCTTCTCTTTCTGTCTGACTAACACAGAATCATGACTATTCAAAAGTCGGTAAAGTCTGGAGATATACTCAAAAGATTTATTCAAAGCACATGGCCTTTTCTCTTTTCAGTCTTAAAAAGAGAAACAATTGTCAGAGCTAATAAAGCTCTGACAAAAAAAAAACATACTAGTGACGCTCAAACGGTGCTTAACTGGGCCGTGGCCAAAATCCAACATGTGTTTGGCAGTCAAATGATCTGTTCACCTACCATGATCAGGATTGATTGATCTCCAGCTAACAGGGAACGTTCTCAGAATGTTGGCTAATGTTAAAGTTATCCAAAATGTTCTTTCAGTAACATTAGTAGAACATTTTTTCATTATATATAAAATGAACAAAAACACATTCTTTTTAACATTACAGAATTACAAGTTTGAATAACGTTCTTGTAACCAAGCAATAATGTTAATACAACGTCCAAAAAACTGGAAAGTTATAACTTTAAAAAAACCTATTACTACTATTACTAACTTTTAGGAAACATTCTTACCACCCAAAATTGTTAGCTGGGTCTCTGTTTCCTAAAAAAACCTGATTCTGAGATGTCTAAAAAGTGGATGGTAAGCGTTGGCGAGATGCTGCCCAATGCCCCAAACAATCATAATGAACCAAAACATCTTGTATCCAGCGCCTTGTAAAATATAAAACAGGTCCACTGGGAAACTTGGCCTGTACAGCAGAGCAGGACTCAGAGTTATGCAACTTTACGAGTAGCGTAATGCTTGGACAAAATAAGGCCGGCTGATGACGCTATAACCAAACTCACGGCCTGCAGGGGCCAATCACAAAGTCTGCAGCGGGTTTACGTGTTTGTGCAAGAGCACATCAGTGATTAATGTAGTGTATTACCTCTATAGACTTCTTCCCAACAATTCTGTTTGAGTTTAAAGTCTTGGATTATAGCAACCTGGGTGGTTTACCTTCAAATGAAAGAGGTTAATGCAAACCTGTACTAACAATTACTTTCTTTTACTACAACTAGAGCACAAAATGTTTAGAAAACGTTGATTGTTTAGGCTTAGAAATGAGCAAAACCTTTCGCAGAATGACTGCAGGAATCCATTGCATTTCCAGTATTTCCACCTCTGACACTGCACTGTGACTCAAGCTTCCAGGATCAAAGTCAGGCTTGCTTCTGAGCCTCTGGTGCAACAGTCTTAAAAAAACTTTCCAAACTGGTCCATGCGTGAGCGTTTACCCATGAGCTCATGTTTTACAGGAATGCTTCTGTCTCAACAGGTATTCATACGTGAGGGTGGGACACTTCCGTTCACATTGGCGCTGATGTTTTTGGGAGTGACTTCAAATCAAAACAACAAAGTGCATTCACTGTATCCTTTTCCAACTGGCCAGGTGCCCTGGGAACTGAACCCATAACCCTGCTATTCTACCAGATGAGCTGTAGACAAAATCTTATCTCCTACTAAACATACTGGATCTCCTTACTTATCTAAAATCTCCCACTAGAATGACTTCAGGCCAGATACTGCAGAGAGTAAGACGTAGTGGAAGCTGATCAACAGGCTTTTGTGCTTCAGTTCGCATTAATGTTGCTGTACTCTTAATTCTCCAGTTAGAGGTTAAATGTTTCAGTCTCAGGCATTGCCTACCATAGTTTTAAAATTACCCTTGAATACACAGTTTTATCAGCGCACACCATAAGGGAGCGTGGTAAAACTACGCCTGACTGCTGAGATTAAACGGCCTGCCGGTGTCAAACTAAACAAGTGAAGAAGTGTGACATGCGGCCGAGTCAGCAGTCTGCAAACATGAGCAGCAGTAACTGATGGTGTCTAGATAAGCAGTGACATCCAGTACAATGCGTTCAGCAGACAGACTAATCGCTTTATTCAGAGGACGAGAATCTGTCAGTATTCTGATGCTGCTGCAAAGGATGCTGGGAAAATTAAATGCCAATAAAAATGTAGAGAAGCTTCTAAAAAACAGATTTATTCCATTTACGCTTTTGCATATGGCAGTCGCTTTACAAAAATTGTTCTAAACTGACCATAGTTACCCAGCTAACAATTTTACGTTGGAAAAACATTTCCATTAAGTAACAAAAACATTAAAAATGTTACTTTGAAAGTTCTTAGGAATGCTCAAAACATCCAGTTTTTTAGACGTTGTATTAACGTTATTGCTTGACTATTAAAACGTTATTTTGCTGGATTATAAGAGCCTGTTAGCTCGGTAGTCAAAAGATTTTACTCTAATGCATCTGAGAAAGCATAATCTTCTCTGTACTAGAAATGGTCAATGGCTCTTTGACAAAAGCTCACCCACGGTCCAGCTGTCTGGGTCCATCTGACCTCTCCTCAGACTCACTGTACAGGAAAAAAGAAGCCTCATGTTTCTCACAGAGAAACCACTACAAGTTAATTGGTTGTTTCTCACCAGCCCCTTACAAGTTTTCTTGATGTTGACTTCAGTTAATAAAGGGCATTTCAGTAGAACGGAAGAGGGAAAATGTAACATCCAAGATCTAAACATCTCTCATACAGTGAGCTTCATTACAAACACCTGAAAAATTGCTAGACTCTAACACACAAGGATGGTTACGAAGCAGCTTTTGTGAAGATAACACACGCCTACATAAACAGAAGAGTCTTTTTGAAGGTAATTAATCATTAAAGCTACAGGCCAAGACGCCCAGCGGGTGATTTATTAAAGGTTCTGCTCTGTATATTGGAACAGATTCAAAGAGTATACAGTGATGCAGTACTAGTCAAAAATTCACACTCCACTCAAATGTCTCTCTGGATCTTAAAAACCTTTTGCTCTAAAGGCTTATCCTTAAATGCTTGACAGTTTTAGACCAACATAAATAGTGGCTCAGTATTAATTTTTTTTTAAAGCCTAATATTTTAATAACATTTAAACAGACACAAATGGTTTAAATAGGTTAGCAGAACAAGGTCGGGACATGGAAAACTAGTCAAACAGTGGCTGAGGCTCAAAGACAAAATCCGGTCTTATCATTTGTTTACCGTTTTGGTAACGGCATAATTTCCATATTCACATTTGTGTATTGCCCTAGCTTTGATGACTATAATGGAAACAGAACATGAGTGTGTGTAAACTTTTGACTGGCAGCGTATAGATCTGTACTTCCTGCATGCATGCATGCTTGATGCGCAGTACGCATCAGACATCTTTGACCCAGTGAGCTCTGAAGATCTGCATGTACGTCAGTGCATGTGTTTCTGTTACTGATGATTAAAGATTCCAGCAGCTCAAACATTAAACTATAATGCACAAAGCAACACCGTAAAACTCCTTAAACCTACAAGCTGGTGAGATCCATTTGTTCAATGCAAGTGTTCAAATATGTATAAAGAGAGACTAATGAAGTCTCACATGACATTGCTATTTGCCCCTGCATGACTTTCTGGGTCATATCCTGAACTAATTCTGACACTGTACCATGAAGCTCTTATACTCTTTACCAACAAGTCCAGGCAGGACCAGAGGATGTGTACTACACTTCATTTGTAAAATATGGACCTCTAAATCTTGGCAGGCTTAACAGTTTTCACTGCATAATAAAACTTTCACCAAAACACTTTGTATTCCCTGATCTTGGCTGTAGGGTCATTTCTGGGCGAGGAGAAAGAGAATTGATTGTTTTGTTTACAAAATGAAAAGCGATTAGCTATTACTTCCAATTTCTCTGTGGTTGTCATGGAGTATTACATCTACAACACAACATGCATCACAACCTTCCCAGCTAACAATTGTAGGTTGTAGGAATGTACAAAAGTAACAAAATCATTGAAAAAAGTTACCTTGAATGTTTAGGAATATTCACAACATCCAGTTTATATACATTGTGTTAACGTTATTGCATTGGTTGTGAGAACATTATTCATACATTAATTCTGTAACCTTTTTAAAACATTTCACTAACAACTTATTATATGATATATAACATTACCAAAGTTATACTAACATTACGGCAGAGAATGCTAGCTAATGTTCTGAGAAGTTAGTATCACGGCACAGGTTTACGCTTGTATGCTGTCATAAATGTAAATAATCGCTGGGTTAAGTTAAGCCTGACGTTATGTGAAGCCCATAACTCAAGGCTGACCCTTTCTTCCCCCTTCATCTCTAATTTCATGCCTCCATCTCACACTGTCCTCCTTCAAGGTGAGACAACCGTGGGCATCAAGGGCAGGTTTAAAGGTTTCGGGAATGCCCCAGAGACTCTCAGTGGGGGCTTTCCAAACATTCCAGGGGCAGTTTTGCCTCTCTGCTTTGTTCCCAGCGGGTCTGAACAGACTTTTTTGTTCACTTGCTGTTCTAAACATGAGCTCTCTGAGTGCAGACTGCAGTCATTTTGAGCCTGTGGAGGAGGAAACTGCCTGTACGTGGCATGCATGTCCACCCCGGACCGTGCTGCGTAACTGTATCTAAATAAGCTTGTCAAAAGGAAGTTATCGGGTTTAACCACATCGGCACTGTTCAACACTGCCATTAGTCTTTTAAACGAGTGGATCTTGAACGGTGGGTCACACGCCCTAAACGGGTCACAGTCGTGTTCTGACAGTAGGGACAAAATGGCAAACTATATAAATAACAAAGTTCAGGGTCCGGCTCAACCTCTCCATCAGTCCATTCTGACCCCAGACCGTCCTGAAATTAGTTTGTGGGTACAAAAACTGACTTATAACAGTTGGCATGTGAAACAAAGAAAGTTTCCACCTTCCTTTTTGATTTTTACTGGTTAAAACTGGTAAACCACTTGACATATGATATGTTATACGTGGTATAAGATGATATTAAGCTCTGTACTTCCTGACACAATGTATACACACCAACAGAAGACAAAAAGCAGGAAAGATAAACGACCAAGACAGTTCACACCCGGCACAGATCAATGAAGACCGGGCTCCGGGTTTTAGTTCTCCAGGACTTTGATCTGAAAGACTCACCTGGTCTTGAGATGTTCTGCAAGTATAAAATAAGAAAGAAAAATGAACCGACGCACGTCGCCAGAAACATCCGACCCGCTTTCGGTTTAATCATTCTGATGTTCCGATAGCGGACAATGCCCGACTCCCGCCCGGCGCCGGAGGTCCGAGAAGGGCCGTGCAGCAACCCTAAAAACATCTCAGCTGCTCAAGCGATCCGAGCCGCATTTTTTGCCCGATGCGACCCGCTCGTCCACCCGAGAAACGAGCGCTCGTCTCCGGCGGGGTGTTACGCGAACCCCTCAACCCCGAAAAACTTTCCCGGGTCTAAACGGGGCGTTTGGGCGAGTCCGTCGATCATCTGGCTCCTCTGTTGTCGGTGTTGCGCTCCACTTCCCTTAAACATGGAGGGCACCGTATCAAACTTTGCTCGGTGACGTCACGCCCACCAGCGCCCGGCACACCCCGCGGGGGGCCCGTTGTCGTGACGTCAGCACTCGAACCCCGCTACACATGAACGTCAAGCAGCGTCACGTCATCGATAATAAAGCGACGTCATTGAAGCCCGTTTCTTTAGAAAGCAAACGAGTGTTAATGTATTGAGTTTAGGCTGTGGAAGAAGAATATCGTTTAAAATGAGGAAGTCGTGAAAGTTTTCATTCATATTAAAGTTGTATGACGTGAAGCGCTTAACGTTTAGATGAAATGTCTTTATTTGTATTTTTAAGTACAATAATGTGTGCGAAAGGTTGCAGTGTAAACGATGTGCTGTTAATGCCATCTGGTGGTAACATGGGCACATTGACTGATCTACTCGGTCTCAGTGAAAGCTCAGTGAAAGCTCAATGAAAGCTCAGTGAAAGCCAAATGAAAGCTCAGTGAAAGCTCAGTGAAAGCTCAATGAAAGCTCAATGAAAGCTCAATGAAAGCTCAATGAAAGCTCAGTGAAAGCCAAATGAAAGCTCAGTGAAAGCTCAGTGAAAGCTCAATGAAAGCTCAGTGAAAGCCAAATGAAAGCTCGGTGAAAGCCAAATGAAAGCTCAGTGAAAGCTCAGTGAAAGCCAAATTAAAGCTCACTGAAAGCTCAATGAAAGCTCAGTGAAAGCTCAGTGAAAGCCAAATGAAAGCTCAGTGAAAGCTCAATGAAAGCTCAGTGAAAGCCAAATGAAAGCTCAGTGAAAGCCAAATGAAAGCTCAATGAAAGCTCAGTGGAAGCTCAATGAAAGCTCAGTGAAAGCCAAATGAAAGCTCAATGAAAGCTCAGTGAAAGCTCAATGAAAGTTCAATGAAAGCTCAATGAAAGCTCAATGAAAGCTCAGTAAAAACTCAATGAAAGTTCAATGAAAGCTCAATGAAAGCTCAGTGAAAGCTCAGTGAAAGCTCAATGAAAGCTCAGTGTAAGTTCAATGAAAGCTCATGTTGTTGAGCTGAAGGACTGTGAGTTTTATTGAGGTGATAAACTGGTAAGATGCGAGTGAACGCAAAACTTCCAGCATGTTTATAATATATCTGAAATGATGTAACATTAGAGATTATTATTATTTTTTAGATATATTATCATTATTTAAACAGTAACATAAACGCATAAAGATAATACAGATCTAATACAGATCTAATACAGATCTAATGCAGATCTAATGCAGCTCTAATACAGATCTAATATAGATCTAATACAGATCTAATGCAGATCTAATGCAGATCTAATGCAGATCAAATGCAGATCTAATGCAGATCAAATGCAGATCAAATGCAGATCTAATGCAGATCTAATACAGATCTAATTCAGATCTAATGCAGATCTAATGCAGATCTAATGCAGATCTAATACAGATCTAATGCAGATCTAATGCAGATGAAATACAGATCTAATGCAGATCTCATACAGATCTAATACAGATGAAATACAGATCTAATATAGATCTAATACAGATTAAATACAGATCTAATACAGATGAAATATAGATCTAATACAGATCTATTACAGATGAAATACAGATCTAATACAGATCTAATAGTTTCAAATAGCTACACACTCAATGTAAACTCAGTGAAGAATGCTCAAGAGCAACAGGTCATGTAAAAGATGTTGATTCAGGTCAGAGTTTAAATCAGATAAGAACTGTCTTATGTTAAAAACATAAGGGTCAAAATCCCTAGTGTAAACTCTAGGAGAACAGAAAGAAATTGCATCACACTGTAATGTGTACATATGTTATATAGGCTGACAGGTAATTAAAGACTTACAAAGCATTATATAGAATGACTTTCATTGACAAAGTGACTAGCTTTTATGTGCAGTGAATGGTACATTATGTAGTTCACAAGAGAATTGTGGGTAATCAAAGAACCGATGGACATTGACTGATGTGTCAGTATACCTACCAACAGGAATGTTCTCAGGACGTTGGCTAACGTTGTCTTAAAGTTTTCTCAGAGTTATCAAAAACATTCCTGCAGTATTGTTAGTAGAACTTTTTTTAACGTTATGTAGCATATATCAAAAACGTTGTTCTTAAGATGTTAGTGGAATGTTTTAAAATGTTACAGAATAAAAAATGTTTAAACAATTTTCTTATAACCAAGCAATAATGTTAATACAGCGTCTAAAAAGCTGGACATGTGGAACATTCCTAGAACAACATTTTTAATGTTTTTTGTAACTTAAAAGAAACGTTAGGGAAATGTTCCCACAACTTAAAATTGTTATCTGGGTATGCCCTGGCTTGAAGATTTTCATGTATGTAATTGGAGATATATTTGGGATCAGATTTGGGGACACTCGCTTCATGCTCAAAACATCTGCAATTTCTCACAATTACACAAGCTGTTGTTACAATAGTTTCCTCACAGAAGAACCAGCAGCTCATACGTCAGAGGACTCAGTGTCTGCAGTTCACGACATGGATTCTGTCATTGTGCGTCATCCTCAGGTGTTGAATGAGAGTAAATGATGCCTTTCCTCACTTTATTACACCACACAGACCCGGTGATATCAGTCAGTGCTGTTCCTGAAACAGAGAAAGAGAGAAAGAAACAGAGAGAGAGAGAGAGAGAGAGAGAAGAGTGAGTGTGTGAGGAAGTTCACAGAAGTCAGTAACTGCTTTCATTGGGTGACATTAAAACACATCACAGCAGTGTTTGAAGTGTAATGTTTGATATGAAGCCCAGTGCAGAACCTCAGTTACTCCATGTTTTTGTTTTCATCCTCTGAACAGAAGTTCTTTTTGATGAATAGAAATGGTCAGATCTTAAAACTGTTACGGGATGACCCAGCTAACGTTTTTAGGTTGTAAAAACATTTCCCTATTGTTTCCATTAAGTAACAAAAATGTTATTTTTAATGTTTTAGAACGTTCAAAATGTCTAATTTTTTAGACGTTGTGTTACATTATTGCTGGATTATTAGAACACTTTTTTAAATCCTGCAACATCCTGCAAAATTTTCCTTGTCTAAGTACAGCGTCACCTGAGAACTAGGGAACTATTTTTGTAGATAACTAGAAAAATATACACTGTTGAAAGAGCTACAGCTACAGCTGAAATCACACCAGACTTTACACCAAGATTACGCACAGCAGAAGTTTCTATCAGTTCTACTGTTAGATAAGATGTGAAAATCAAAGATTCAGCCGCCAGACAACCTTTAACCCCAGTGATGAATGAAAGAGTTTCAGGTCACTTTATTGCAACTGTGTCAATTATATCCACTGACTGCTAAAAATTGCCAAGCTATTGTGCCGGGCGAGTTCTGTGAAGTCAAGTTTTTTAAACATTCAGTTCACTAGTTTACTATTAGTGTCAGTGAAATGCTATATTCTGCAGAAGTGTGAGCACAGGATCAATGATGTTGAAATTTACATGAAAGTATTTTATGAATCTCAACAGGCTCTGATGTTTCGAAGAGAAACTTCCACAGATGCACCTTTGAGACTTTCTTGAGGTTCTGCATCGCAAACAACAGTCGTATCAGTGGTCTAGAAAAAGTGGCTTACCTATTACTGTACACGGGCAGGTCCTTCCTCTCATGGTGGCCGCCATTTTGACATTACGTCACTCAGCTGACCTTTGAACCTTTGACAACCAATTAACAGACATATTAGATGAACCGAATCATGAAAAATATAAGTCCAGCCAATATCTAAAGGGATCTAAACATTACCCCAAAAATACTTAATTCCCCTTTAAATTCTAAAACATTAATAAAAACAAATAAAAGTTATTTAAGTTGTTATAAAGAGCATCAGCACATGCCCACCAAAACATCTTTGAAGATCTGAGCAAATAATCACTCCAGCCTCCTTCTGCATTCAGAAATATAGCTCTTTAATGTCCGATTTTTCCTGGCCCTGGTAATGCTTGTTTTGGCAGCCATTTCATTGCCTGTGTGAGTCAGCAGAAGCATCATTCTGCCAGAGCTTCTCTCAGAAAGACCTTTATTTGAACCTGTTTCATTCGAGACGTGCTGCTTTATATAGGGACTAAATAAGCAGAGCCAGCCCATGACCTTGTGACCTTTGCTGACATCATGGTTTTGTTTTTATTGCCAAACAAGAGGCAAATGTCGGATGGAGAAGATAATAAAGCTGTTTTAACACTGTGTCCTCACATTATAAAGTTATTCGTCTTACAAGGTAATTTATCTTGCGAAATGCACCAGAGTCATCCAGAGTTTTAACAGGGGTTCCAATACCCAGGTGTGTCAGGATGTGAGAGTGATAGACTGGTCATGTGTGAGGAGAGAGGTGACAGATAGATCTGAAATAGAAAAGAAGAAAAGAAGAAAGGACACTGGCTGAGCAGAGACTGATTGGTGAGAGATGATACAGAGAGATTTCCAGACCGTCAGAACTGGACTGCGATTCATACAGAGAATCAATAATGATTCAGAGATTTCAGTGGCATCATCACAGGGTTGTGTTATAACCTGCAGAAAAAACTGCAGTCAAAGGTGTCCAGTCTACAGAGTTAATGGGGAATGCTCTCAAGATGTTCGCTCTCAAATGCATATCAAAAACATTCTTGCAGTAACATTAGTAAAACATTTTTAATGTTATATATCATATATCAAAAACGTTATTCTTAAGTTGTTAGTGGAACATTTAAAAATTGCTACAGAATTTAAAAAAAAATGTTGAAATAACGTTCTGATAACCGAGCATAATGTTAATGCAGCGTCTACAAAGCGGACAATTTTAATGTTAATAGAACATTTAAAATAACATTTTTAACATTTTTGTTGCTTAACAGAAACGTTAGGGAAACATTCTTACAACCATAAAATTGTTAGCTTGGTAGCTCATCTCTCATCTAGAGAGAGCTGTGTTAAAAACAGTGGACAGGTCAGTCAGTGAAGCCCTCAATCATTTGCCATAATACACCATTCAAAACCTGCTGTAGTTCCATATGCTGGAGAAATGATGAAAGTGAGTTTAAGTAGTGCAGGCCACTGGCTGGTCAGCACTGCATCATCTCTGCCAGCAGGTGGCAGTGTGCTCTCTATAGTTAAAGCAGAGTCCAATAAACTCTGATTGAAGAGATAGGAAAGTTTTCTGCTCTGAAGTTTTCTCTGATGTGTTTGAACGCTTGGGATTGTTAGATGTATTGTTTGAAACTCAGACATTTGTTTTTATTTATTTACAGTGCAGATTTCTCAGTTGTGCATTCCTCTTTTGCTAGTTTTGCACATCGACATATATTTAAAACATTAATGTCATAACATTATTTTTTATGCAAATGTTATTGCTGTGTAAAGACAATTTAGCAGCGTTAAACAGTCTGTGTAATCACACCAGCTTCTGTGTCTCCTTTACAGTGTAAATATGGAAACATATCGGACAGTTCAGGTTTAAATGTACAGGGAATATTCATTAATTTCATCTATAAATTATGCAAAATGAGAGATTATGTGTCACACCAAAATAAATCTGTTTAAAACTCCTCCGCTGGTTGCTGGACATTACTCGTTTAATCTAGATGTTACATTTTTTTGGAAATATCCCCTCCCATAAGTCTGCATTGCCTGCAGAAGTCTGAACATCAAAGATGTGTTGATCTCTCCTCTGTCCCGCTGCCTGACAGAAACTACAGTGATGTAAGAACTCGGATAAGCAGAACAAACCAGCAGGTCAAGACACAAAGCATTGAAGACAACTTCAGAAGTTTAAAGTAGCCAATGCAGTGAGATCAGAGTCGGGTTAAAGCTGTCACATATCTTGACTGGACTCTCTTACCACTCGTATAAGCAGGGGATGAGTTTGAAATCAATCTATCTATCTATCTATCTATCTATCTATCTATCTATCTATCTATCTATCTATCTATCTATCTATCTATCTATCTATCTATCTATCTATCTATCTATCTATCTATCTATCTATCTATCTATCTATCTAAAACTGATATGCTGTCTGGTGGAATAATTACATTACCTATATACTATAAATATCAAACCCTACAGTAATATAAAAAAACTCCTTTTAAAGTGTCTCAGATAAAACACAGAAGTTTTATAAGCTGCCCTGCAGTTATTCTGTTGTGTTCTGTT
Source organism: Chromobotia macracanthus (assembly GCA_036877525.1). NCBI lineage: Eukaryota > Metazoa > Chordata > Actinopteri > Cypriniformes > Botiidae > Chromobotia > Chromobotia macracanthus. The sequence goes on from JAZGTH010000006.1 coordinate 3,067,873, forward strand.
GCACGTCTCCTACAACACTACAGTCAGACAGAAAACATTCATGCCTTTTATATCAGTTCTACAAGTGAGTTTTTTAGAAAAGTTTCTGCACCACTAAACAAACAATTTCCATAAACTCCCCCTCATCCTCCATTGGTTGTACAAACAGCTATCCCCGCCCCAAATTCACACCACTGGTTGACACACAGTGTCACAGTGTTAATGTCTGTCTGTATTTTAACATAACAATGCATTTGTTTAAAGCTTTTGCTGCTTTAATAATCATAAACTCATTGCATTTCTATTTCCTGTTATTATGCTTTGTTATGATTGAAAGGAAATCGTAAAAGCCAGAATTCTCACCTGGCAGTGTGAAAACGCTCCAGGAGGAGCTGAGGAAGGCTCATGATGATGATGATGATGATGATGTTTTCTCTGTTGTAAGCTGAGCAGCTCCTCAGGGCGGACAGTCTGCCGTCAGCACACAGGTAAACCTGAAAACTAAAGGAAGACATCCTTTACAGCGTGTGTTAGCCTGTTTCATATCTGTTTCTTATAGCAACATTCCTCACTTCTCCATCAGATTCGACCCTAACACATTTAACCATGAGATTTCGTTTAGTGATCACACATTGAAAAGGACTTGTATTTTCACATAGTTAGACTTTTAAAACGTTTACCGTAACTGAAAACCCTGTACCCTGTTACCTGAACATATCAATACAACCTGATGTTCAATCAAGATCTGACCTTCTCTGTTGATACTTCAATGTGACAAATATAAATGATTGTAAAATAACTAGTATTCAGTCTGAGGGAGCTTCAAGGCCGTTTTGTCAAAGCAGAAGTCTGACAGTTATCAACAGCTTTAGAGGTTTTTAGTTAGTGCTGAAAGATGGTGTCGACCTGTCCTCACTCACTCTGCTTATTCAAAACAGGGTTGAATTACTTTATACAGTAGATTTATGTTAGATGATTTATATAAACACCTTCAGCTGGGTTATACACTAAACCCTCATTAATCAGATTAAAGGCATTAACTTTATGAATGAATGAATCAATACTTTGACAACAGAAAAGGTGATCCAAACCCACCCTGTACTGATTCTCTCCCAGGACATTGATGTACAGGCTCAGCCACAGAAACATGCACATACGGTTAACATAGATGTTGTACTGGACATTTCCTTTCGAGGATGGTGGTGCATCGAGCTTCAAGACGGATAACAAGAATCCAGCCTTCATCGCCCTTTCCTTCAAAGAGAGGTCAGCTTTTCTGAACCGTTCTGAAATGATCATGCCAAGAGCATCAACAGCTCCCTGAAGTTAGAAATATTGGATTAAAATGTTCATAATCTGACAAACGCGCCCTCAGTCTTGTAACCAGGAGCAACTTTCCTGAAAAGCTGATCACCATGCTGTCATCAGCAGATCTGCAACCACAAAAAGAATCAAATTGCTCCCCGCTAGAGAAAAGCGTTGAGTGTTCCATGTCATTCACACCGGAGGGCTGCTCCTCTTAACGTGATTGGTTCATCATTGGGTGTAGGATAAACACACACTCGTGAAAATCACTGAGGCTTTTAATTTCCAAATCACCTCTCATCTGTGGAAAGATGCCCAGAGTGTCCTGACGTAGCGTCTTTCATTGCCAAATTACTGCACTTTTCAGTCAAACATGGTTCTTTAACAGCTGTATTTCTGAACTGGTCGGACATAACTACCCTGAAAACAATAAAGTAGGGGATGTCAAAACCAAGAGAGACTTCAACTCAGAAGATTGTAGGGAAGGATGTGATTGGACAGACACGTCACATCAGAGCAGGTCAAAGATTTTCTCAATCGTTTGTATGCCGAGGTGGTTACGGAGGGTTACAGCTGACACCTGAACACGGGAGAACTGAAGAGATCTTCTAAAGTTCTCAAGAGCTCTGCGGTTCTGAATGACACCGCATTACATTATTTATTTATGCTCTCATTCTGTACTAAAACAAACCTCGAGTGAATTTGCTAAGGCCATTTGAAAGTCTTCCTTTCTCCCCTCTCTGTGAATTATCATAAGAAGATTATAGAAGCTCTGTGATGACAGAGCAGAAGTCGATCAAACGCCTTTGATCTCGGGGCTGCTGTCGCAGGTACAGCACAAAGCTCTTGACAGGGATTTGCTTTCCGTGAGTCTTTCTCAAATGATAATTACTGTTTTGTTGCTGCTCTCGCACTGAGGACGCACAAGCCAAAGAAGCTTGAAAATCCACCTAAATAACAAGGTGCATCTGTGCCTTTATTTTTCAGTGTGGCCTTTGAATCGAGGCAGTAATTCAAGCTTTTATTTTAGGCAGCAGGGGCCTCAGATAACACAAACAGGTTTATTTTTTGTTGGGTCGAGTATAAGTATGTGTATTCTTTGTGTCCGCTTCATAACACAATCACACAGTGGTTTTATTTTTATTAGTAATTGAGTACTTTATTTTTTATCTAGCCTATAATGGTTTCCACAAACCGCATTTGACCTCGTTTAGCTTGAGGCACAGTGACAGAAGACAATCATTTATAGACGGTCTCTCTAAAGTTATAGAATATCATCTACAATTCTTCTTCATGGTGACGATCATTGGAAATACACAATAGGTGACATATAGGTCCATTTTCTTTCAAAATTGTAGGATATAATGTATACTGTACATATACTGAAAGGGAATGTGTATATATCTTTAGTCCAGGAATTGGTCACCACTGTTTTTTCAACATTTATAAGCACGATTTTGGCTACATGATCCTGCAGTGTGACAATCCATTTGTAATCTCTTATTTAATATAAAACTATAAAAACTGGATGTGTTTTATAATTATAGAAGTAATAATATGAACATGTTACACTGTATGACATCGATGAAGCAGTTTGAAAGTTTTAATCTACCATTCAGATGTAATTTCAGTAGTTTATGTATATCCTTACCTGTATGTATGAAAGAGAGAGGGGAAGAGGGAGGGACAAAACAAAATAAGACATAAAAAATGTGCATGTCTGTGGATTTTCTTAAATGCCACAAACGGCCAAGCAGAGAATGGCAGTATTTCCAAATTAAAATTTAAGCATTGAAATTGCTTAATTGTGCGATTATTTTTCCAGCTTTATTAACATGAGCAATTCCTGGGACATTGCAGTGCAATAGCAGAAAACGGGCATTCTGGCCAGAGGGAATTAAAAGCTCAGCTTGTAAATGGCAGACTGAGAATTCTAAGCTAGCGGAAATGACATTTTTACTTTCTTACTAATTATGATTCCAGCCTGGAACATCCTTTTGCCACTTTGAAACATTACAGATTAACACACACACATGCAACGTGTGAATGCATGAATTTATATATAGTCCTGAACTAGGTGAATCCAACTTAACATAACCAAAGCTATGAGAGTGCAAGCGTTTGACTCAAAACCCTGTATTTACTGAGATAACGCTTTTGTGACGAACTTCACCATGTGACACTTAGTCCAAACTTCTGTGTTTACAAACTCTATTAGAGGCTTTATAAAGCTTTTGCCTCAGTAAACCAATAAACCACCTGTAATGTGCTCACAACACATATTCTACCTTGAAAATTGAAGAATCCACACGTTTCTTCAGCACCCAAAATATGCAAATCCCAAATTTTCCTTGTGCTGTCGTAACCACCTCTTTAGTTTTCCCGCTCATCTCCCTTCAGTCGCGCTCATCCATCCACAGTGAACGAGTAAATCAAACGTTTTTGAAGGAGATCCATACACCATGTAATCTTGCTAAATAACTGCAAGACACCCGCTGCTTTTGTGAGGAATGAAAATGACTGTGTGCTCGCGGACTAAATACATCATGCTGATGGGGAAATGAAGATAGGATGGGTACATCTGGAGCCCGTTGAATTATATCTTCTTTTTTAACGCAAATTGATTTTAAAACGCAGTAATCTTGAAGACTGAAGCTACCTGAAGAGCAAACAGGTGTAGCAAATACCATTTTAAAGGGGAAAATGACTCCTGTTATGCTTTAGGAAGGAATTTAAAGTCAAATTGACTGGTTACGTGCAGAAATGACTGTTTGAATCAGATCGTCAAGTGACATCAGCTGTTATGAAATAGACACATCCGGTCCAAAACATTACAGCAAAACTGGATGCTAATTGTTTAGTACAGCATTCCAGGTGCTTTAAAACTACTGTGTACATCCCGATGAATGTTTTCACCAAAACAGACATCATTTTTGATCCTGGAACATTTCAATCAGCCAGTCAGATTGTAGGATTGGGTTTAGGACTGGGTTTGTGGTTTGGGTAATGGGTAGGTTTAGGTTAGGACTGTTTTTTGACAGAAACGTTGTTCCAGGACCAACAAATGATATTAATCCAGACATTAAACATCTTACTTCGAAAAACAATTATGGCAACCATACATCATTGTGCCCAGCTATTCGATTGGGCGCTATATCTTCTAATACAAGATAGACACCTGATGGATTTGCTTAATAAAATAATGTTTTAAAGTTTGACTGTTCACTTGCCTAAAAGGGCTTATTAGTTATAAATACGGTATAAGGGCCATTATGTGCTACCTGATGGATACACAAAGGCCACAGGAGTTTGTTTATTATCAGAAGAGCTGAAGATAAAGAATAATATTTAATATATTTAAAATAATATTAATATTCACTTCCTAATACAGTCACCTGTACAGTCTTATAGCAAACACATCAACAGTGGGTATTACTTAGAGAAAAGATCCATGAAGCACCAAATCAAACAATTAATTTTGTGTGACATTAAAAAATGGACACTGCTGGTTTTTGGCATCATAAGGAAGGACTTTTGGTGACTGACAAATCGTAGCACCCTGCTGAGGCAGGTTATAGACCTACTGCCCAATAAATTCCACGCTCCATTAGAAACACTGCTGGAATGGTTTTATGAATTGCAAGGTTATGACACATGGCTGCTCTAATTTGATGAGTTTTTTCTATTATGAATTATGCTGCCCCATCTACATATTCAAGCCTTCACCCTCACCCTTCATCTGTAGTTCCCTTCTTCAGAGCGGACAAGTAATGCATTCAATTAACTTTGTTTAAGGTAGGGCCAAGCATCCATTCGACATGCAGTTGAGCTAGCGTTTAGATTTTGGTGAGCAGTCAGGTTTAGTTTATGCTCATGATTTTAACAGGTGAGGCAGGGATGGAGCTGTCCAGGGTACTGAATAAAATCTGTGTGTGAACAGATGAGATGGTACAAGGATGTTTAATAAACTCCTCATAAGTCATGCTGCACACACAGGTCACTTCATTTAAAAGCTAAATGAGTTGCAGGCTTATGTTGAGCAAGTTTTATCACTATTGCTGAAAGTACACAAAATCCAATACTGTAAATATACAGGGAACACTCTGTAGCCTAAATGTATGCCATGATTTATTCTTCAACACTATAATTCTATAACACCATAGTGTAGAATACACTGTGTTATATATATTTCTGTTTCTCCACACTGTATGCATTTCAGCTTTTGTTTTACAGGCTAACAATATGAGCTAATATTTCCCTGACAAACGTTCTGTCTGGTTTTGCTTGCTGGCATCTATACAGGCCACTGCTGGGAGTGTTGGGGCTGTAATCCTGCTTCTTAATGCTTTAATGCTTTCCTCACTGTAAAGGCTGCAATTGCACTTCATCCTGGATTTTCATGCACAAACAGCCTCTGCCTGTGGTGGATTTGCACTCATTTATCTCAGCTTCAGTAGTCAGAATGACTGTTTTATGCTCGTAAGGTTCCTGACCCACGTTTCCACAGATTATTCACTTATTCTTTAATGAGTGTACAAATACTAAATCTGCCCAACTAACCAGCTAGAACAACTAAGCATGACAATGGTGCTTAGTGCTGTTATTTATTTTTACTTTAAGAAATACTGTGACATTTTCATTTATTTTTCTTTATAGATACTTAACAAAAAGTTGGTTTACCACACAGGGCTTAGATTAAGCCAGGACTAGTGTATCTTGAGACAAAACAATGGCATTGATATATTTTAAGATGTAAGTGCAAGTTTTTTCAGTTAAGACAGCTTAAACATGCGTTTTTAAGACTTAAGCCGCATCTGGGAGACCACCCCAGACATTTTTTACAGAACAGAACATGTTAGTATTCCAAACAGCTTAAAAATAAAGTATTTCGTTATAATGACGGCAGTTAACACACCTCAATAATGACAAAATGTGTTTGACCACTTTCGTAATCAGATCAGGTTTGAGGTGGTAAATACAGAATTAATTACGCATGAATCTGATGCCTAAAATACAGAAAGGAAGTTGGATGAGGAAAATGTTACTCATGGAAGCTATCAAAGCACAGAGTCAGGAAACCTTTGAAGTGTGCAGGAGATGGGAAAATAAATGTTTATTCTCGGGTCACTGGGAATGTTAATGACAATGTGTTTTTTGCTTCGCTTTGAATACACGTGTGTTCGGATTCATGGAGAGGGCTTGGTGAAATTGCTATCATGTTTCGTTGTCTCTGAAGCATTGGAAATGACAGCTTGTCAGAGGAGAGGACATTTTCAATGACAAGTGGCCCGCGCCAGGATACACCACCCCATGATGGAGTTTACAACACAACCATGTGAGAAACCTGTAATATATTAATTACTGTTCCAAGCAGTTCCTTTAAAAGGACTGATGTTGTGCATAATGAAACTCATCTTCCTAGATGTTACACAAAACTCCAATTAGCCTCATACATCGGTTGATCTTCCACCTAAACACACAGTGACTGGTTTGGATAAAAGCTTTCACTGTGACAACAGATTACACGCAAATTCCATTAAACTAAACCATGTTTCAAAGTAAAAATAAATAAATGATATTCAGTCAAGATCCCCTAACAAACTCTACAGGTAAAAGTTTTCAAGCAGACGACAGTGAAGCAATCATGAGGTCGTGTTATATTATCAATTTAGTTACAGCTGAAGGGTGTTGTTAGACAGAACATGGTATGGCAGGCCCTCAGAAGCCTTACTGCTTTAAAAAAGTGGTTGCTAAAATAAAGGCCACCAACTACTGTCGTTTAACTACTGCATGATAAAAATATTAAAATATTTTTTCATTAAAACGTCAAACAAATTCGAAAAGTAAAAATGTAAAGAAACACTTCAGCCAACAATTAAAACTGTCTTTCCAAACCCGTGATTTTCTTTCTTCTGTGGAACCCAAAAGATGACAGTAAGAACATCCTGACTGTTTCCAATGTCACCGATATTTTCCATGTGATTCATGTGATAAGTCTTTCAAGGCCACATAATGGCTTTTGTGTGGAGAACAAAATTAAATTCAGTTTGTTTTTCTTTATTTCCACTTTGCTGCGGCTCTGAAATGGACTACAAACGTGCCTTTGTATCATCCTTCAGCTACAATATATCTTATCTTGTCCCTTTCTTGCTTTTAACCATCTACCACAAATAACGAACACATTCAAACCTGTGATACAAGCACAACCCTGAAAATGAAAGCAAATTCTCTTGAATTAAAGGTGAAAGCTTTTATTTCACCAAAAAATGGCCACCAGAAGAATCTGTAAATACCTTTTAGTCTCTGTATGTACACAAGAACAGAAACACTGTCTGATATGAGCAAGATACTTCATGCAGTTCTGGACCTCAAGTGCCTCATGAGGCAGAGAGGAGAGAGAAGCAGAGGGGGTTCAAAACCGGATCTTACCGGGTCCACAGCACTTAAATATAACAGACGACAGGAGACTGCTGTGTGTTCACAGAGCTCACTGGACTGAGAAAACCATCAGCTGATAGGAGGCACCCAAATGCTTGACTAGATAGGAAACCATGTCATCACCGACTTTTCACTGGGCCTCTCTCTAGCCTGCATCTGCAATAGCTTTATGTGACAATAACAATAGCTTTATGTGAGAAACAGACTGAAATTTTAATTGTTTTTCACACAGGTTTGTATGGAAAAGAGCTGTGATAAACTGCTCCATTTGTGTTCTATGGCAAATATAGCTGCATACGGGTTTGGAATGACATGAAAATGAGAAAATAGTAAAAGAGTTTTAATTTTTGGGTGAACTGTTCATTTAAATATGCATTCTGTAACCAGTGACCCGTGTATAAACAGCCTGCCTTGTCTGGCATACTAACACTCTGTATCAACCGTTTACACTTGAACTGAATTCAGATGAGGTTTGTTTTGATCCCCAAATATGACAATGTTGTAATTAAGTAGAAAGCATTTTGTTTTGGGCTGTAGGATATACAGCAATCACGGATCTGAATTTTGTGTGTATTTCTTTTCAGGAAACCTGAATGAAGATGTACTAACCACTTTTTTTCCAGATTTGAACATTTTCCCAACGTCTCATAACACGTGAGAACATTCCACGAGCGGCGATAAAACCCCACAGCTGCGGGCTGGGTATTGTAAATACAGACACTACACACACGCACACACAACCCCAAAGGTTTGGGGACAAGATGTGGATGTAGAGCCCACCATCTGTTCTTTTGTGTACTCTTTGTTGAATGCATTGTAACCAACATTAATGCCTTATTAGGCTTCATTATCTTTAAGTGCCACCCATTGTGAAAACAGATGCGAATATTTAAATAATAAGGAAACGTTTTCAAATTGTGAATTTCCTGTGCCTATAAAGAGCTCTGATAAAGACTGCTGCCTGTAGCTCTTCATTACGTGTGTTTTGTCTGTACCCACCCCAAACATGCTATTGAAGATAAAAACCAACAGCAAATTATCTGTGAGAATCCCGTCGTAGCCAAAACTTTCAATTAGAATGAAAAAAAGAGGATTTCGGTCCATTTTAACTGTGGTTCTTTTAAGCATTAGGGTTGTTTTTCATATAAATTTGAACCATGTTTCCTTAAGACAAACAATAAATGGATTTCTGCCAGTTTGGACATTCGGTCTGACTAGCAGCTTCACTAATGAGATTCTTTCAGGCACACAAAGGTAAATACCACTGACCAGGCAGCAGATAAACTGATGCTTCATTTCTATCTTTGTTATAGAGGTGGTTGCTATGGAAAGCATCACTATTACTGTTTCTGTATTACTGTTTAGTGGATTTGAAATAAAACTTTGTCACACGACTCATCCCGCACTGAGACCAGACTCAGAGTCATATATAATGAGCAGAATATCATAGAGACTTAACAGAAGGCTTATTTGGGCCTTGAGCAATCACCAAACAACAACCACAACACCCAAACAGCCATCCTGAACACCTTAGCAGCCATAGAACATCCTGTCAACCACCTGGCAACCATCCAGGACACCCTAACAACCTCATAGCAACACCCTGGCAACCATCCACATCCACTAATCACAAATTCTGCAGATGTAAATGTAAAGATCTAGTTTTCCGTTGCTTCTCCGTTGATAAGATCTCCTTTTTTACCACAAAATGAAATGTTCCTTCAACGCTGTTTTCAATGATATAGGCATATTCTTATATAAAACAAGTTAACAAGCATATCTGTCAATTATTCCATTCGAATACACTGTGAGTAAAACCCTTTACACCCCAGCCACTGACCTTTTCTTTTATGTCCCACAATTCATCTCTCCACACTGTCCTGGAGCTTTTAGCCTGCATCACAACACTGCCGAATCTCGCAATCAATTGAACCAAAGCACAAACCAATTAAACAATTCCACAAAGCACTCAAGGCTGACAGGATCCGCTTTCTGTTTGCAAATGCCATTTGAGGAGAAAGAACCCATGAATACACCATTTAACAAATGAATCAGAAGAGTGCCGCTTCTGTCTCGTGAAGATGCTCCGGACGTGTTAGGCTGGTTTATGGTGTGTTTACAGTTTAGGGATGTCAGTAATGAAAAAGACCAACAGAAAAGAGTATTGACCAGATAAAATGACCTCTTAAGATTAAGACCAACCCTAAAGACCCACTGGCACATACATTGGCTGTATTGTTGGTTGTAGTGGCTGCTTCTTCTGCTGAGAGGCTTAATGTTATTGGTGGGCTGCACCAATGGCGATACATTTTGTAAAGGTCATTGCTTGGAGATTTTGAACTAGGTGCTTATATATAGACCCAATGAGAGAGAGAGAGAGAGAGAGAGAGAGAGAGAGAGAGAGAGAGAGAGATACTACACAGTGATGGTACCATTATTAAAGATGCAAATGCTGATGTTCGCTCATATTTATCATGTTTAGAAATTGTCCACAAACTTGATCAAGCTTGTTACACAAAAACAGGGGCCTAAGTTTCTTTATTCTTGACAGAGATAATTAAGCTCAAATTAGACGTTAAATGAAGAGATATACTGACAGTGGTGGTCTATTAAAGCTTTGGCACACAAACTTTTCTCTAGAGCAAACGTAACACCTTTCACAGTTACTCAGTGATGTTTAAACTGGCGAACCATGAACATTTCTAGCCGCCTTAATAATAATTTCTGCACGTTTGAAACAGATGGCGGCTATGATTTTCTACTCATTAGAGTCATTCTGGTAAACATTGAGGAAAACTCAAGATTACTTGAGAATTTCAAACCTTGAGCCTTTCTCCTCAGACACCTGTTGAATCAACTCGCTTTAATTCTCTTAACAAGTGAAGCTCCTCCGGCAGCTTCTACAAACTCCTACTCATCAATTCAAGTGTTTAGCGTTAAACGAATTGTAGTGGCAACTAGCGACGAGTTAGCAGCTGCTGTATATCTTCCTGTAATACATCAACATGCCGGTTTAAGACCTTTATGTGCTTTTTAAACACGTGTTGTATTTCTCAGTGTTTATCTCCTCACTGTAAACACGCTGCCTGCGCTCAGCCTGACGAGATTGAGGTTTCTAAAGAGTTTCTCCATTGAAACAACTCCATTGCTGACAAACACAAATCATTCAAGCCGGTTTAAAGCACATCAAGAAACATAGAGGGAACGTTTTGAGAAAACTTTCTTGCTACTGTTAGTAATTGATAACCAAATACTACTGCATCTGACTGCGGCTGAAACAGTGAAGTCTGAAGGAGAAATGTGGATTCACAACGAATCAGATCTCATAGTGTGTCTCAGGGCAGGTCAAGTTATTATAGTTTACTGAAAGCAAAACTACTAAAACGTTTCTGTTAACTATAACAGACTAAACTTCAAAACTTTAACTACATGAAAATGTGAAATGTTGCCTGAGCAATAAACCGAACTAAGTTTAAGATGAGGGACTAAAATGATAACTGAGAATCAACTAAAAATCTGCAATATTAAAAATAAAAGACAGCTAAAAATAACTCAAATTAACATGAAAGCTAAAAATATAGAATAAATGTTAATTCAAAATGTTAATAAAACTACAGTAATAATACAGTATTTTTTAAGGACATCAGATTTGTGTCTGCAGTATACAATACAGCAGTATACAATAAAATAACCACTGACCAGCAGGGGGCAGTATTAGCTTCAGGAAACTCCATAGGCAGACAAACCAGTAGAGACATGAATCTTCTCAACCAATGTTGTTCATGTCAGGAACATGGAAATCTTCATCCTGCTGCAGTGCATGTATTATGAAAAGACCCCTGGAGACATCGCATGTGACCGTGGATGTAATCAGGGCTACTTCCCGTTTCACCTGTAGGCCTATCTATTTAAACCGAATCTCAATGATTTCAAGGCAGCACTTTATATTTCCATTCACAATACCGGCACTTCCTCAGTCAGCTCAGTCGGCACTCGGATAAATATTACATGAGGAACGGTAATGGCTGAAACAGCCATCGAAATTTAATAGGTTTCTATTATGGACAAGATCCTTGACCGATGGTTCTTCAGCTAAACATATCCTCATTCACAATATTCATGTTTTTATATTATCGCCTTTATAAAGTCACAACTAGAGCCACTAATTGGTTCTGAAAGCTTGTAATTATTCACTTCATTTAGAACATTCTAACAACACGTATCAGCTATTTGAATGCCCTTTTTTTATTAAATGTAGATAGGAATAAAATTACTGTGGATTCGAGTTAGGCAGTACACTGAAATCAAAGCAGAAGTCCAATAAAAACTTGCAATTTTATGGGTTTTTCTACCAGGACGGTCAAAAATGACACAAAGGTCACATTACAATGGTTTTTATCATGGGTAAGGGGTTCTTACAGGGCCTAAATTCCTCCTACCATGGTAAAATCACTGTCCACACAACCTCAGCTGGCTAACGGCTTTAACAAAATGATGGCAACAGTAATATGATGAAAGATACCAATGTTTTATTAATGATAATTAGAATTAACAGTTCTCCTGCCAAAAGGCCTTTCACAATTGCCAAGCTGGCGCATTAACACAGAAGGTACAGTCACAGCTGTGCATTTATCTGCAGTATTTTTATCTGCGACGCAGCTCACACAATCAGGTTGACTCTTCAGCTGCTGTTGACTCAAGTGAGTTTGAAATTTTGAGATATTGGCTTAAAAAGCCGCTTTAGTGAAAACTAATTACAGCAATTAACGAAGCACATTGTACATTGAGAAGTATTTTTTAGATGTATCGCAAACTGCTAAAGTGAACTGCTATCACTCTGACATATTCATTTTTAAAATGTTTCTCTCTGAAATGCACCAAAATACATGATCACAAAATAACAAATCTGCTGTTACATTAAGCAACTGACAGCACCTGGTCCAACTAATCAGTAACTCCAGCAGTCAAAAATATATACATGCAGGTCAAAAAAGCATCTCTCCCAAATCAAGCAGAACCGCCATTAAAACACCAGAGAGCCGGGCGTCAACCCCACTGAAGGACCCACGTCACCCGGAAGTGCTCTCATAGATGCCCGGGTAATTACTTAGAGAACATCTGAAAGCAGCAAGAGCTATTAATATAAACCACGCCCCCCAGACACACCCCCTCACTAAACCTGCAAAGAACGCTTCAGTCAACCGGGCTGTAGTCTGAACGTTTTAGGACGCTTATTTATTTTCTAAATAATTTTGTGGTGAATCATTGCAAAATGGCTACAGCTGTAATCGCTAGATAAGTAGGAACCAACATGGCAGGTGTTTGGGCAGAGATAAGCAGGGATCCATTGTGAGGAAAGACGACACTACCAGGAGGGAATGTTTTGGGGCCGGGATTCCTGTTTGATTTGTTACCTACAGCCCACCTTGAGGGCAGGAGGAAGATAGACTGAGCGTCTTCTTCATATATTCTCGGCAAAGTGTATTTATACATCCTCCAGACGTATTCAGAGAGAGGCACTTTTTTTGAACCTCGGCTGCCATGCTTGTCTTCTCATGTCAAAGTGATAAACTGCTGGGCATCTTTGAAACTGAATAGCACTGTAAAATATCTTATTGTCATCATCTAGTTAAACTCATCTTCAGATTTCTGATCAACAGAATAAAATTAGCATTGGTCAACACTGAAGCTTGTTCTGGTTGGGATCCTACCAGGAAGAGACTATTTGACAGACAATTAAATCGACCAGTTGCAGTTCACAAATCACAAATCGTTTATTTTTTTATATCTAGTCTGTCTATATCCAAAAATAATAACAGCCAACCAGATTTTTTTTAACCAGAAGTTTGTCAGATCGAGATTTTTCCATGTGCCATTTCATGTAACATTTTCCAATGTTACACGTCTAAAAATCAACAAGATAGATTATCTGTTCTAAATGATAGAGGTTAATGTTGATTTAAGTTTTACATTTCTAACTAATCCTCTTAAAAAGTTGTCTCAAGACCACAAGGAGTTACTGCATCTGAAAGTTTGCCTTCTTTTCACTTCAAAAATAAGAAAACAAGCAATAAAACACGAGTGTTGGACTGAGAACTGAGAGCAGCTGGTACCTTTAATCTGACACAGAGCTATGATGTTTTTCTGACCGGCCTGCCTTTACATACATCCACAGAGAGATTCCTGCAAAACTAACCCCAAACAGTCAACTTCACTAAAAGTCACATACTGATGAAGGCTGGGCAGAATCTGCTGAAGCACTAATGAATACTTTATACCCAATACTTTCTCTCTCATGCGCTCTTTCTCTTTGGAATACAAGACACAAACACACACTTTTATCTTCGTCTGTATCTAAATCTGTTAAGTCTTTGGATTATGAAAATATATAAATATAAATGAAATTTGAAACGTGAACCACAATAACAACATATTTGTTGTTTACATGAAAACAACATGTTTTCATAGCCAGAGTTTTCTTGAGAAACATATTTTACTATGCAAATATCGTGGTATATAAATATGGTAATCATGCATTTGCAGGTATATATCAAAATTTTCTACCGTGATACCCTCAGTAAGTCTTTTCCAGATAAACACAGTGTGTCCAAATATCTGACTGAATTATTTTCAGAGTTACTAAAAGAAACAAAGGCATTTAATCCCCCCAAAATGGAGAGTAAATGTTATTTTTTTTCAAGAAACCTTTGTCTTACAGCATCCAGAATTTGTGACACAAAAGAACACAATATAAATGAGTGGTTTAGCCTTGGTTACCATAGAAACACAACAAGATTTTCATTGGTATGATGCATTTAAGACATGAGGAGGTCCAGATTCACTTCAAATGCTTTTACAAACAATGCTGCTGTTGCCATTAGCCACCATGTAAATTAACACGACACATCTTCCTTCTGTTTGAAAAATAAATCTTTTAAAATGAAGCAAAATGCACTGGCAACTGCACATTTGTGTAAAGTAATTTATCCAGCACCTGGTCTTATATTATGTTGGTTCTTCAATAAAGAAACGTACAGCATGTTAAACTCTGTATTGCAGTTCTTTAACACAAATCAAGCTTTGAATGTTAGCCAACGTTCTGACAATGTTCCCTGGTAGCTGGGTATACTACAGAGTATTGTAATACTGTCATATTGTCCACCTAAATAGGGCAGAAATTAATCTGAGGCACTCAATTTTAAACAAGCACTGGAGTTTCTGCGAGGGCTGTGGTGGTCTACAGTATATCAGTGGGGACACGCAATGACTGCCAGCAACAGGTGAGGAGAAATGTTTCCAAAGAGAGTCTTTAGGTTTCTCTAAAAAACTGTAAGCAGTTTCTGTTAAAGTAATGCGCTAAAATCCTCTCTGTTGGCACAATAAAAACGTAATGGGCTGAAAATCATAAAATCTGAGATCCAATGTCTCCCAGAGAGCTTTGAAATGCCTTGAAAAATGCCTTTGAAAGGCTTTCTTCCTAACTCACTGTAAGTCTGGGATTTAATTTAAGATGGCCTGACCTGGATAAAAGGTTATCTTGATACATAGACCTCAAGGTGAATGTATCTATTAATTGTGCTTGTTGTAGAAACATGCCTTTCCAGCTACCAGGGAACATTCTCAGAGCAGTGGCTAACGTTCTCTCAAAGTTCTCTCAAAGTTCTCTCAAAGTTCTCCTGAAATTATCCAAAAAGTTCTTGCAGTAACATTAGTACAACACTTTTAACAATACATCAAAAGCATTATTTTGAAGTTGTTATTTGTTGTAAACATTTTAGAACGTTACAGAATTAAACTGCTTTCTTCTTCCTTCTTCCTTTTTTTATTAACGTTCTTATAACTAAGCACTAATTTTAATACAACAACAAAAAAAACGGACATTTTGAATGATACATCATATTTTGGGTGTAATTGTTCTTAAAATATATAAGAATAAAATGTCGTGTTGATACACACACCTCATGGAAGATGTCTGTTAATTTAGTTCTTTAATGTTGGGGCTTCTGCACCTTAAGTCAGTCTGAATGTTTAATGGTGGACAGCAGCACTTGGACACTTCATCTCGCCAGATGAAGAAATATATTTATCCTGCCTTTCATCTTCCATGCTGGGGGCTCCAACAAAGTTGCGTGTGTTTGATCACTTCATACACCTCTGCTTTGAAGCTCCTTAAACACCATTTTTCGGCACGAAAACTCACCACCGTCTAACTCAACTTAGAGTCGTGGTGGTGTTGAGCCACTCCTTAACGCGAGACAGCCGTGTTTTCTGCTATTTGGGAGATCTGTGCTTGGCATATTAAGGCCTGACAGCTTCTAAGGTTTGTGTTAATATTCTGGACATCCCTGCATCACACATATAAGAAGAGCTTTCTTCTGATGGGGAGAAGCAAAGTAGCATCCGTTACATCCATGCTGAGACAGACTTCAATATTGGTGGAACAGAAATGACCTAAATGCCATGCGAGCAGACAACAAAATGAAAATAGCACATCTCTGACTGCGTGCATGTAGCCCTAAAACACTCAAGATGGCCGACGCAGTGGCCATGTGCAGCCCAGTGTGTGTGGGCTTGTCTTTCTTGTGGTTTGGCTTTGGCACAGTGAAAGGAGATACAGATGGTAGGAAAGATATCCATGATCAACACACACACACACACCAGACTGGTATAACGATACACACTTTCATCAAAATTTGGTGTTTGGAAGCCCAACATACAAGCACAAACCCACATGCATGATGCGTCTTTTGTTGCCGCCCACGCAGCCAGAACGCTCGCAGGACGCCTGCCTGCGCACGCTGCATGACCACCCTGAGTATTTATCTTTCTTTCAGAAAGGGCTGCTTTACTGCTTTGCTTCGATTGCGTGTGATTGTGCACATTGATGTAGTTTTTCTCAGGCATGAAAACTGTGTATTAAATTCTGTCAATGCAGATGTTAAACTGGTTTATGACAACAGGTTAAAAACATGACAAAATGGAGATTGATGATTGAAAGTGATTTAATTAGTCTGACAAAAAACAGACTTAAATTTGATGGACCTAGGCCTTATCTAGGAAGCCATAATAATATCGATGAAATTTGGGGGTGGGGCTTATTTGACAACAGTAGGAACACCCTGACACCTTGGCAACACCCTGGCAACCATCCAGAACACACATATATATATAAAAAATGTGCACACCCCCATTGTCACCTCCCATGTATGAGAACCACCGCTCTAGGGAAACCTCGGCTAATTATCATTCTTATCCATTCAGTTTAAACACACAGGCCAAATGAAAAGATATTAGATTGTAATGTTCTTATATAGCCACTCAATATACAGGGGAGCCCAGTAGAAGAGGACCACGTCCTGTGAAGGTACGATGGCCAGGTGTGACCATAAAGCAAAGAACACTAGATAAATCAGATTCCCCACTGAGACACACGGATTCATGTTTGTCAGGCAGGGTCTGAGGGGGGAGCGTCTGGAGCTCGTCCAGCCTTTTGTGTTTGGAATGTTTCCAGGAATTCCACACTGTGCCATATTTCTGTACACAGCAGTTATTAGTGTACACCAGTGACAGACATATCATGTCCATGAATTAAGACAAATTCAACAGACTGAGCTTGCCGTTTTACAGCTTATCCCAGCTAACAATTTTAGGTTGTAAAAATGTCTCCCTAACATTTCCATTAAATAACAAAAAAGTTAAAAATGTTATTTTGGAAGTTCCAAGAAATGTTTAAAACATCTAGTTTTGTAGATGGTTGTATTAACGCTCTTGCTTTGTTATAAGAATGTTACTCAAACATTTATTCTGTAACTTTTTAAAACGTTTCACTAACAACTTAAAATTTGATCTTTGATAAAAACGCTTTACTAACTTTACTGCAAGAACTTTTTGATAACATTGATAGAACATTTTTGAAATTAGCCAACATTTTGAGAATGTTATGTTGTTATGTTAAGTGAGACACTGAAGAGATCTCATTTATGACGCTTCCTAATATCAGCTGATAAATGTATTCATGTAACATATAAAATCAAAATCAGGTTAATTTCACTCTGCACAGTGACCAGCAGGTGTCTGTAGTCTGTTAGTGCTTATTAATGTTCAGTGTTTTACACAATGACAAATGTTTTGTACACTGGCAGGCATTGAGCTCCATTGAGCTCTACATGTTAATCAGTAAACAACAGAATAAATGTCCAGTTAACCGTGTTGAGTGATTGTGTTCAGTCACTTCAGTATGTAGAATAGTGAAGTCTTAACTGATGTTGTCTGAGCACACTTCACTAAACAGTGTCAACATTATAATCGCTGCTCTTTTATCAAGCTTTAAATATACATTAAAATGAGGTTTAGTCTCCCAACAGAGAGAGAAAGAGATAGAGAGAGAACAGCATCACTCACATGCTGGACAGAGCTGTGAGAGTGTGTGTATTGGAAGTACATGGACAGAATTGTAAACAGGACACACACACAGGCACAGGTGGCATGGACAGTCCCTCTGAAAGAGCTCTCAAAATCAGTGCTGGAGGTCCACAACAAAGACAAGCTCTGCAGAGAGAACAGACTGATAATAGCAGACTAGCTTCAACATAATTCCATCTCTTTTTTAAATTGACCAGGAAATTGATGAAAATCTCTGACAGGGGAATGAACAGCATAAAGAGTTCTCCCACTGAAGCACACGAGATGCTGTTTGGAATATTCTTAAATCATGCCGGGATAACAAAAGAGAGAAATACACAGAAAGTGATGTTCATTTTTACATTAACCTGTTCACAAAAATCATTGTGCTTATTAAAGTGTAATAAAAATGATTGTATATAGTCATTAAAACAGTCACTAAGGTAATGAAAAATTGAAGGGTACGAAACCCTGATATTCTGGCAACTTCCAGTGTGACAAAAAGCTAATCATCTCTAAATGTATTTTGCTCAACAGTTTTCAGTTTTTTTTAAAGTCGCACTGAGAAAAGTTTTCATGAGACGTAACATATGGAATGTAACTTTCCGGTGTAATATGCTTTAACTGGAAGTATTTTAGGGTGTTATTAAGTATAATTGCTGGATCAATTAGACTGATGTTGAGGTGTGAGGTGTGGAAATGCTGTGTGGGGACTGTAATTATTTAAACCAGCGTGACCTTCAGTTTAAAGGTGAGCGTTTTTTAGTCTGTATCTTTCATGAGAGCAGCAGAGCAGGATTTCACTCCTTTGCTATGATAACGCACCATCCTCAAACACCCCCTCACATACACACACACATCAGAGTTTAATTAGAAGCCTCCATGTTTTTTAAGCATCTGTAAAAGAAAATGTGGGAGGAAGATAATTGGCTCGTGTTGCTAATTCGGCTCTGACCCTCAGAGCAGATCTCATTGTGTGCATGTGATGCGTCGAAACAGAACGATCGGCCCTAAAGGACAAACGGATACTTTCAAATCTCATTTGTGTCTGACAACTGCACCTTTCACTCTCTGGCATCTAACCACCTCTGTTATTGAATGTGGGATGTGCAAGATGTAAAGCTGCAATCCATAACTTTTGCCTTTCCACCACCACCTCTGTTTAAAACTTTGTTTTTTTCTTTTACTTTATGTATTTTTCTTTACGTACGTTCAAGTCAAATGAAGCCAAACTGCCTTTTTCCAGGAAATCGAATGCAACACTTAAATAATAAATCATTATGAATTTACCATTGTGAATCAGTGTAAGATAAGGAGACCGTTTTAAACAATAATCCATCATGTACTTTCTCACTAACTGGTTTTTGTTCGTTTTCACCCTGAAAAAGTTACGGATTGCAGCTACATTAAAAACAAGGGTCAATAAATAAATACATTTCACTTGGAAATGCATCATATTTTCAACTGCGCTTTAAGACATTCTTTTGTAAATACTGAACCCTGGATTGACATCCAACAGTTGTGAACACAAGGTGAAGCTTTAGTCCAGAGCTCTGCACCTGCTCTTCCACTAAACTCAAGACCAAATCTATGGTGTACAGTGAAGTTCTGTAATTGGCCCTTCAAGACCGATCAGACCTAATGTTTCAACAGTCTGGGTGAAAACGTCTGCCAAAAAGATGTTTTTAGTCTGCTAAATAAGTGAATACGGGGTCAGCGCTGTCTCCTGTGTGGCTAATTGGACGAGCTTGTAGTCAGAGCTTTGACAGATTGGATCATCAAGCTGTTCCTCTGTGAAGTTCTAGGGTTTGGTCTCATTGACTGTTAATGGCTGTTCCATCTTCACAGAGACGCGATCCTCTTCCACTTCTGTTCTGTTCATCGTTTTGAGCAACGCAGTTTGAGATTTCCCTTCCAACAGCAAAAAACGCAGCCAACGTGTGGAGGTTATTGTAGGGATTTCGAGCTTCAAAACGAAATTTGGACTGTGGCGTCTGTTCTGCTGTGAAGACAAGTTCTAGCGTGAATTATTCAGTGTTTGTTGGACATTGGGTGGCGTCGTGTGCGAACTTCAGCGCAGACTGAAAATCTCCATGATGATTCAACAAGATTGAATTTTTCTCTACAGATTATTAGGTGTAAGAGGAGCATTTATTTTTCGTTCTCACATCGCTAGGTTTGTGCAGAATGAAAGAAAAAATCAATTCCTTTCTTTCTGTCACACAAAAGGAAGCAGCCGCCCCGCAGCCGTGCAGAGGAGGAGTGTAACCGCGGCGACCAGCCACCCCGCTGGTTTCCTGACAAACCTACTATTACAAGACAATCACTTTCACTGGGTAAGTCTCCCAACAGCATTCTTAAATACAGAGTGAGTGTGCACCCAAATACACACCGGACAAGACAGAGATTTTAAGAAAAAGAGGGAGCAAGAAAATACATGTAGCACTTTCTGACACGTGGGGTTTGAAACAAAGAACAAAATTCAACATTATTAACCTAAAGCTTAAAGGAGGTTAGGGCCCTGATGATGTGTGTTAGTCTTATACGGTCATGTCCTTTTAAAGTAGTTTAATGCAAAAAAAAAGATCAAATTGGGACATGCCATCCAAATTTGAACCCTTCAGGGAATGTAAAAAAAAAATTAGGAAAAGTTCCCAGTGTGACAAAAGAAAACGTAGCAAGTTTATTGCTCTGGCATATGTAGGGGAGGTTAAAACTACATACTGGAAAAATTAAAGGTGACGTTATTGTATGATGTGCCATCTTGATATGTCCAGTGGCTTTCAGAGTCGAGGCTGAGCTGCTGCTATAACTTGACAGGTTCAGCTACACTAAACTCAAACAAACACAAACTTCACAGAACTTATACAGTATCAGTGTTGCTGCACAGAATCTTCCCTGGCCTGCATGCAGCCGCATGACCTCTGCCCTACTGCCTGTAGCCTGGAGAGATCTCCCTCTGATTTGTTTCCTTGGGTTTGCTGAACCAGATACCTGCAAGCTGTTAATGAGGCCTGGAATATCCACAGCTTCTCTGGAGCCCTCTGCCCTGTTCAAACAATCAGCTGAACCAACAAGAAGAGTTCAGCTCTCTGCAAACACCTACATACATTCTTTGGATGAAAAGGCAATGTATAAAAAACAGAGGCATAGAGTCTCAGAACCCACATGAACTTCCTAGCTGATCATGGTTGGTTTATGCTGGTTTGGTGCCGGTGTAGCTGATGAGCGACCACATACCTGTACTTCACCAGCAAAACTTAACTGGTTAAGCTAGTCAATAAGCAGGATTTTTCAAAACTGTTTGACAAATTATGTCTTGCTGGTTTAACTAGTGAAGACCCCGGTGGGCTCCAGCACACCGGCATTACAAAATGGTGACCAGCAACCAAACACAAGATGACCAACAACACTCATGTTTTCAGCTTTCATAAGACAGTATAAAATCTTTCTTTTACAAGAAATCAAAAGAAACATGATGTTTGGAATGCACTGTATATTATCAGACATCTATTTGGTTTGAGAGAATAAGGGAAATTAAAATCCAATACAAAACATGTTGTATGATAACAAAGCTTTGAAGAACAATCTCTCAACAAAACCACAGACGTATCAATCACCACATGCCACATTTCTTTCTGGAAACAGTAAAGGCAGCACTTTTTCACTTTAGACTCAATTATTTTACTTTTTTCTGGCATCAATGAGCTTGAACCTCCTCATTTTAATTCCCTCCTCCTCATCGGCTGCTCCTGGCTCTCTCCGCAGACAGTTTTCAGAAGTAGGCCGTGAGTGAGTGGAAGCCCTTTCTCATGCAGACAGTTTTCAGACTGCACCGAGCTCCCAGTGGGCCCTATTATCAGCAACTCCAGACTCCAGTGTGAAGAATCTGCAAAGCAGGGCAGAATCAGACTCCTCATCTCAGAGCTGCTTCACTTATTAATGCAGAGACCCGACCACTGCAGCTGTAAATGGGCATACTGTATGACATGTCACAAGCCCTGCTGCTTTGCAGCCTGTACACTCACAGCTGCCTTTCATCTCAATGTCTCATTGCAGAAGGTGTGTGTTGCACCGAAGATGACCATCTGCAGGGCTGCAGGTAAAGATCTGCGCACTGATCACTGGAGGTCTGAATACTGTAGATTTAATTCTTTCAGGCACAGATGACTTTTAAAAAACCTGTCAAGAACACATTATTACATGTAATGAAATGAAACATAAAATGAAAAGTTAATTACAGCATTTTAACATTACAATGTTTCATATGAAATTCTCATTATGTACTACAGAAAAAACCCAAAAAATTTGAATATAAAATAGGATACCTAGAGAAATAGAATATATAGAATAGAATGATATTAGAATAAAATATCACAAAGTCGAATGCAGTATTGAAATTGAATTCTAGTTAGTATTTATTATAATACTTATTATAACATTATACATAATAGTAGTTGCAAAACTTCCATTCATTTATGCTGATTTAAATACAACACATTGTTTACCGGATTACAGTTGTTACTATTTTACAGTAATGATTTACATTTAATTACTATATTAAATGTATTCAACTATACTAAATCAATGAGATGTCAAATTTATGTCAACATTTAAATGTTTTAGATATAATTTTTTGTAATTTATTTAGATTTCATGGTGAATGTTAACCTGTTCTTGTGCGATTCAACAATTTGAAGTACATTAAGACACATAAAGTCTACAGTTTCACAGTTAGATCTTTTCAGCTGCATGTCATAATTAGTCTTCTAGAATAAAAAACTAATTCTGTTAGAACTGAATTAAGTTAATTAACTTAATTACGTTGAAACCATCACATGGTGTTCCACAACTCTTCATATATAAATAGTCTTTATAAAATAGTCTATACTAAATAGTTTATTTCTCTCTTATTTTAAAAGCAGCAATTATCAAACAAGCCTTTGACCCAGTCTGAGAACAAAGCCTCACAAAGGGCCCCGGGGCCTCCAAAAACCATCATTTCTCTCCAATAATGACGCACAGTTGTTGAGATGCAGTTATTATTTTGACAGAAGAGTCGACCTGAGACTCAGATGTTGACTTTCCTGCAAGGCTGCGGGGCTCTCTGAGAGGCAACAACGTGACAAAAAAGACTCGGAGTCAGTTAGCTACCAGATGAAGAAGAGATGATGACGAGAATAATGATGACAATTACATTAACAATGGTGTTAAAAACGACACTTTCTGTAAATATCAACAATTTTCTCTATGCTGTTAGAAATGACCCATCCCTTGTGCAATTCACTCGTCTCTTTCTGTCGGTTTGTTTCTCTTTCTAAAAATATGTTAATGTTTTCAAGACGATTCAAAAAATGGGGTTGGGTTACTGTACCGTAAACCTCATATTTCATATTTATGCTTTTAAAATAAGCAGAGGTCTTTATAATGTCGAGAGCATGTTGTCAAGAAAAGTTCTGTGCTTACTAAAACGACAATGAACACTTCTCAAACTCTCTGTGAGAACTATTTGATGCCTATAAAAAGTGTGCACCGAAACCCAATAGCTTACTTTCTTCTTTTCATCTGTTTTATTATATTGTACAGTAAGGAAAAGTAACTACGACAGCAATAAAAACACTTGCTTTGAGGGCTGCTGAATTTATTCAGTTACCATGGCAACTTCAACTCTTCATGTACAGAGAGCTATTTAATGAAAAAGTTCAATTGATCGGCTGAAAATCAGCTGAAAATTGATACTTTGAGCTTTATAAATACAATCTTGATGTAAGAAACAACAAACACTCTGTGATCTTAAAACAACAGCAATATCTCAAATTAAACTGTATATTGAACATTACGTACGAGTTAGTTCTGGTTCTACTCTATTTCATGAGTGCTGATATTTAGGTTAAAAATGCAATTCATAACTTTTGCCTCTCTGTCGCCATTTCTGTTTGTAACAAAATTGCATGTTACTAGGAGACAGTTTTGAACACTGATCTGTTATGTATTTTTAACAAAAAGTTACAGATGGCAAGTCTAACAGAGAAACTCTTTGGGTCACTCCACTTTTTGTGTTCCCACCTCAGATACGTGAGCGATGCGGAGTGAAACTGGAATGAAGGTATGTCATTTTGCCTAAAGCAAGCAGAGTTTTTTTGATAGTCGGAGCATCTGTGGTTTTTCTCGCCCCAGGAACACTCCAAGCTGAGTTTCTATCAAGTGAACAAGAGAAAAGCAGAAAATAAAGGTAGAGCTGGAGTTATTACAAGAAGCTTTGATCGGGGAGAGAAAATGACTGTCACTCAACTTCCATACTCTGTCACAGTCTGTATGTTGCATAACTCGCTTCTCTTGAAATTTTTTCATCAGCAGAGAAAAAACAAATTACAAATTAAATAGTCAAACTTAATTGATCTTAAGACTATATTCATATTGCAAAGACAGTAAATAGGAGACAGAAACTCTCAACAGAGGCTGTAAATCTGTTCTGACAGTCAGAACATTTTTTAAATGCTGCATGAAATCACGCCATTGAAAACACTATATTTATACTAGAGGGTGACAGAGACACATATTCCCATAATGCTTTGCAATATAAACAGCCAATCCACACTGACTCACTACAATACCTACAATATACATGCTAACAATCACCCGTGTTGCTACCCCATCACCTCTCCTTCCTAAAATAAACTTTACAGACCTCATAATGTCAAGTTTTCTCCTAGCCAGCCATGTTTTTCTGGATGTGTTTGGCCAGGCTGGGCTATGCATTCATAAGAGCAGGAAATGATAAGGTTATAATGATGGAAAAAAGCTGAGAAGGGACAATGACAGCACAAAGCGGGCCGTACGCATGAAGAAAGTAAAGTTCAGACATTTTAGGTGCCATTTTCCCATTACGATTATCACCCCCACACAGACTGATGATAGAGACAGATAGAGGAAGTGTATGTTTACTGCCAATATTGCTTTTAAAATACAGCTGCCCTTCAAGGCCTTTGAAGATGCCCGTGACATTTGGAGGGAAAAATCTTAAAGGATTTCTCCTTATTGTGATGGCTATTGAATACGACAACAGCAACATATTCAGTGGCACGCAAGGAGCAGAGGAATCCTGCCATGCAATTTACTCTGTGGATGTCACAGTTTTGCAGCATTTTCACAAACTACCCTGAGAAAATACTGGAAAATATCAGCAGGTCTTACTGACGCAATGACATTCTGCGTCAGTAATAAGAAAACTACTGAGAAATCTTATTTTATTCTGTTGGTAATAATCTCTGACATTTTTACATCTGAACAGCCCTCTACTCTTTGGCAGCCATCTTGTATTTGATCTACTTTGCTCTTGAAGAAAAACTTGGCTGATAAATTGAGGCATTTGTGTTAGTCTATTTTAAAATTTGGACCAGATTTATCTCTATATTTAGTGCGTATTATTTTGGCACATACAATCCCATTGAAAACATAACTGAGCCAAAGCCGATAATTTAATTCATTTACATAACAGTGTTTCCTTCAACAAACACATTTTAATAAATCTTTATTAAATCAGGCCCTCTGAGCAAAGATATTTATTAAAATGACCTGTGCTGCAGATTGAAGAGAATATTCAAGGTTTGTTTGCATCTTTCCCATGTTAAACTCAATTTATCATGGAAAAAATACTGCTTTAGGCTGTAAGAACATCCAATATTAGTAGTTAGTTTAAAATGTTTTAGTAATTTTTTTTTACCAAGCAATAATGTTAATACAATGTCTAAAAAAATGCACAATTTCAATGCTCCTTAAACTTTCAAAAAACATTTTTAACGTTTTTGCTCATTAATTGAAACGTTACAGAAAGGTTCTTACTCTCTCTGTAAATTCTCAGAATTATCAGACATATTCTGATAATTCCTTTAGGAGTCACCCACTGCTTCCTACCTTCTGTTTGTGTCCAGCTCACCAGGATGACCAATATGAACTCCTGGATGGTTGAACTTTACAAACTGTCTTTAAGTTAATAACTCTGAGTCCTGAGGCCTCAGACAGGAGCCTGCAGAACTTTGGATTGATTCCCTCCAGTCTCCCTCTGGTTAGCCCCCAGGAACACTATCCAAACACATCCAATCACAGACGGCAAATGGCACGCTCCTGTCAAATCACGCTGATTGCTCTGAAAAGTCCTGTCCATCCCTTAAGCTAACAGTGCAATTACTGACAGTGTCTAATATAGAAGGTATGTGTGAGAGCAGTGAAGGGACGGGTGAGTGAAGGTGATTCATTGAGGTGGGAGATGTTTAAAAGGGAAGAAAAGCAGCAGAAGATGAAGGAAGTGCAAGACAAAGGTTCCACACTTGAGCAGATCTTGAAGAGTTCATTGAAGAGATGAGGTGGATAAATGGAAGGAGGATGAAGAATAGACTGAGCAGTCAGTTCCTATAACAGCGGCTTTTGTGAACTTCTTAAGCAGAATATTTTCATGAAAACACTGCAGTTAGCATCACGGAAGGGTTGTTTGGTGATGATGATGTTTTGTGACAATGAAAAACAGCTCATTACAGCAAAAATGTCCTGCTGATTCATGATACTTGGCAAAAGCCATTTACTTACTTAAGTTTTTGTCTTTTTCCCATTAAACAAGGCATATGCACTGGAGAAGAACAATTACGTAAGATATTAGATTTTGTTTTCAGAGAAATCTAACAAACTTTAAAATACCTGTTTGCTAATTAAGTAGGAAAAATAAACAAGAAAATTGACTTTTCTTACACCACTGGCAAATATTTTTGCTTGTTTTATGCACAAACCTCACAAACTTTTATTAGATTTCTCTAAAAATAAGTTTTATTATCTTATGTGAAGTTATGTCAATGTATCTGGTAAGATGTTTACATATTTATACTGAAAGGAAAGAAAAATACTGAGTAAGAAAGTGAAGAAAAGGGAACTTTTCTCTCGTCAGATACATTGATAATAACGTACAAAAATTGTTAACCAGGTTGTTACATACCAATTTTAAATTGATCACTATTTCTTTAGAGTGACGTTTGCATACATGCCTGCACTACACAAACATGCTCCCAGGGCTGTTTTCAGGGTACCTGCAAGGATAATAGTGTATGTGTGTGTGTGTGTGTGTGTGCACGAGTGTGTAAATAAGGAGGATGAATCAAGGGAGAAAAGAAATGAGGGGGAGAGAGAGAAAATAACAAGAAGAGTGCAACAATAAGCCAAAGCGGCTGAGGCACAAATTGCCATATCCAGCACGGCTACTGCCATTATGTCTTAATGTATTGAAAACTGCAAGCGTCCATGCAGCCATCAAAAAACCCCAGAGGCATCACCATGGCAACCAGGCCCAGAGTGAAATACCAGTGTCTCTGTGTATTTAAGAGAAATTGTGTGCGAGATATAGAGCATATAGAGCATCTTTACTCATTTGCACCGCAGCAGTCTTCTCACAACAGCCCCAATGTTACTGATGAATTATGTTCTATTTACAGTCTGAAGGACATGGTGAAGACGAGGCCAGATCACACAGCTGAAGGACTTCGTGTCAAGGCTGAACTGAAAATGTGTTGCTGCTGAACACCAGCTGATCACTGGATAGACATCAAAAGAGTGAAATATCATTTCAGAGACTTTAAAAACAGCAGCAACTCTTCATTTATTCTTTCTGTATTTTCTTAAAAAGAAATGTCTGAAAAACCTCAAATCTGTTGATGAGCACAGTTTTCTTTCCTGTCTTGACTTATTTCCTATTCAGGATTTCTTGTGGAAGAATGTATTCAAGGGATCATCCAAGTTGTGTTTCAAATAGCCAGTAGGCCTAAGTTATGCCACAGCCATGAACTATGATTTTAGTTAGTTGCTAGTTAGTAGCTAGTTAGTTGCCGGTGGTATGTGATTTGATTGGATAAACCTCTGTTTAGTGCAGGATGAGTTTTGTTTTATTGTTTCATTGGTTTCATTCATCATTGTTTCAGGTCTGTTTTCTTGAAAGAGAAAAACAAACTGTTAAACGAGTATACGGTATATGCAAAGGGTTAGTTTTGTCAACGTTTAGAACTGCACTAGCGTAAAAACGGATAGTGCCATAAAATGCACCATTAAAAGACACAAAACTTGTATACAATGTTGTAAAATACAAGACTGCCAAATAAACCAGCTTCATTCAGTCTAACAATGGCTCCCAGAGGAGATGTTATTGCTTAAATGATTCTCTTTCATAGCTCGGAAACGTAATGGAAATACATTCAGGTATGTTTCATTTAAGTATCAATTGTCTTTTGTCAATTGTTTTTTCAAAATCCCCTAGGTGAAATAAAAACAGAAACAAATTAGATATTTGTTACACACAGTGAGCGTACACAGCTAAAATTCATCTAGATTACATAGCTCAGATAATCTGAAGAAAATAATTTGATGTGTCAAATGTTTTAGTTCCTTTCAAAATCTCTTACTTTCGTTACAGACTTTGGTGACATGTAAGATTAACAAGGTCTTTTC
Source organism: Chromobotia macracanthus (assembly GCA_036877525.1). Lineage (NCBI taxonomy): Eukaryota > Metazoa > Chordata > Actinopteri > Cypriniformes > Botiidae > Chromobotia > Chromobotia macracanthus. The sequence goes on from JAZGTH010000006.1 coordinate 3,096,478, forward strand.
TCTGGAGAAAAAATATAACGTCTCCAGATGTTCTCCATTTAGTCTCACTGCTTTCTAAGACAAACAATGAAACTCAGGAGTTTAAAGGTCAAGTCTGAGAACTGGGGCTCTGAGTTTAGACAGAGGTAATCAGAGTCAGTCAGTGCGAGGTAACTGTGTCACTGTTGCCCTCTCTGATTTTATTTCACCCATGAACACGTTACGCACTGCTGACTGATCCTGGATGCTGAGGTATCAGATCAGTTCACAGCACAACAGACAGATTTCATAGTCATTATAAATCTCTGGGGTGGTATGTCCAAGCCTGATAGACCTGTCTGATGAAGAGAACTGTGTTTTCATCCAGGACAGAGAAGAGCAGAAACTCATTTTAGACAAGCAATACCATTTGGCTGATCTTTTTAACTACTGAATAAAAATCGAATTGACTCGATGTAATTCAAGAGGACCAGTGAGGTTAATTTATTTCAGTGAGCTGTAAATGACCGCAGTAAATGAGCAGGAAAAATCAGAGATTGCAGGGGAACCAAATGCAGAAATTCTCCATTAATCCAGTCTGTACAGCGCATGCGCACACGCATTCACCTGTCTGTGTTTGATAGGAGATGCATAAATGCTAATAGAAGAAAATGACTTTAGATGAGAAAATACAGGCGCAGCGGGCGGTCTGCATCAGCATGCATTTCAACGAAGCTCCTGACGATTATCTATTGATTACATTTGTAAATCCAACAGCGCAGTTTAATGGGCTTTAGCTGGTAATAGGAAAGTTTCTTTGGGAAGAGTTAAACACTGATGTTTTGTAGAGAGGATTACTTTAATCGATTACCCTCCTTCACTCTCAAACTGCTGGGCAATTACTCAATTGTCTCATTAAGAAAAGAAGACTATGAGGTGGAATACAGGCGATTATAAAGCGGAGCTTCTTGTGAGTTGATAATTCTGCCCGAAGTGATGACATCACAGAGGAACTTCTGAACTCATTCTACGGTGAGTTGAAGTGTAATTAAAAACTAGATTTGAGTATTGTCTGAAGTAAATCTTACCTTCACAGGGCTCAGAGTGGTGGTATTAGCACGGTTGGAGGATGTCACTTGATTCTGGAAGGTTGTTAGATGCATAGTGACCACTCCCCCGGGTACTGAATCTGTGACATCTCAGGCTGTAGAAATGCCTTGGGTATCTCCTTCACAATTCATTCATGAGCCCATCTTCAGAGCGAGTTTCTCAATTTGATATACCATGAACATTTGGACTGAAGAACAAGCAGACATTTGTAACTATATTAATGAATACTGACCTGAATGCAACACACTGGATGAGAAAACTATTGACTTGAAAAATGATGGTCATCTTTTGTTAAACATATGAAGGATTTGTTGCTTTGCAAAATCTGTGTCCTTGGTAAGCACAATGTAGCCACAGTTCCATGGTAACACCAGCATACAGCATCAAATGACTGTTTTTCAGAAATAATAAGCCTGGCTTGGTTTATTTTGGTTAATATTCTAGTAATGTCAATGCCCTGGATAAAGTTCATGGATTTCAACAGGTCATATAAACAATGCAGCTGAAAATGCGTGCTGGGCAAAAAACAAGTGACCGATCAAACCAAACCTCCGAGATCATCTTCACAGTCGTCCAGGTCCAGAATACCACCCACCCATTCACTTACTGTATTTCTAGAAAACTATCTAGAAAACATCACTTTCAATACCAGCTCTGAGACTCAGACCAGCACATGAGCTATGTGACGAACACAATTCTGAAAACTTGAACTCGCAGTTATTTATGACGCTGGTCAGATAGAATTCCCCTTTGATCGAGACGCCTGACAGACGGTGTTGATGCTCAGACTGCGTCTGCACTGGTGTAATACCAACCTAATGAATGATCAGAGACTCACAAAAGCACTAAATCAGTCACAGAAGTTTGGCTAAGCGTGTCCGTTAACCGTGTCGAAACAGCCGAGGAGAGACAACGATTAGGAATTCCGTGTGATCGTTCTTTTTAAATGATGGATCTGTCATGAGGAGACAATACCACTGACAACACTGTAATGGGGTGACACCAAACCGAAATGAGAGTGCGACAGCCAACAGCGGACTAAAATTGGTTATCATACAAATGTCTCTAAATTCAGGCATTGAAATGTATTAATGCACAGGCCTAACTATGAACACAATTATTAACATGACATATGTCTGAATAGGAAAACATACTTTTTAGTTTTACGTCATCTTTCTAGTTTGAATGGTTGGTTTTGAAACAACTTTTCAATGTTGACGTTTCACATTCTTGGCAGGCAATAATTCCAGCAAAAAAAACATACTGTCAACACAGACCATGTCGATTCTCATGGAAATGAATTTGTATTTAATGTAACCACTGCTGCTCTCTCTATATATGATATAAAACGTTTAAAAAGTTCTACTAATGTTACTAAAAGAACAATGTGTGAAAACTTTGAGAGAACTTTTTAAGAATGTTTCCTGTTAGTTAGGTATATGGTTAGATAGCTTTTATTATTTGCATTTTGATCAGAACAGACCTGTGGCCCAGTCATTGCCCTAAATCAGTCTTACAATCAAGTCTCTATGTGAACAATTATAAACACATTTTCCTCCACTTTTTAAAATATTACTTGTATTTGTACAAAAGAGAACTTAACTATAGCCGTGAGGACACAAAAATATGCACTGAAATGAAATATACAACGAGTTTGTCTATAATCCACTGATAACTAAATAAACCTCAACTCACAGCACGCAGCAGTACAACTCTGTCTGTCCGACCTCAGTCATCCCTGTGCCACAAGGAGCGTGACGGTAATGAGAAATGGCAGGGGAGGGTCAGACGCACTCGGAGGGTAACATCAGACAGACTCTCATTCTGCACACACACTTCACTCAAGGTAAAAACTGTGTTGCTTTTGGCTGACTGACCTCTCCATCACATCTCCACTCATGCTTTCCCTCGACTCACTGAGCGAGAGAGAGAGAGAGAGAGAGAGAGAGAGAGAGAGAGAGAGAGAGAGAGAAAGACTGTTTGTGAAGCTGTGACAGGAAGAGCCATCGATTTCCGAGTGGAATTAATGAAGGTCCAGCCAGCGATGACAGAGTCATGGCAGATTCTGAGAAATAATATCAAGCGTTCTGCCCTCGTGGCTATTAGATATGAGATAAAGTGTGCCCCATGATGACAGAAAAAAGGATTCAAGCTGTTAAAAAGGTATTCATTAAAAAACAATTTACTCAAATGCTGTTCCACACGAGACCGGATCGTTGTTTGATTTAGACTCTAATCGAACTCTGTCAAACTTTAATGTTCTGTCAGACACATCCGGATCATTTATTTCAGTGAATCTTTTCGTGGAACTGAAGTTTATTACATACCTACAGGATACATCACACCGAACGCGAGGCTTTATTTTCCGTTAGACACGCCTGGGCAACTTTAGCCTGATGAAGTTTATTAAAATAACAGAGGAGTGTCGAAATGTACTGCTGTGTAGTTTTCAGTTCGGTGTGACCTCATGACAACAGAAAAACAATCAGAATCAATATTACATACAGCGAAAACAGAAAACAACATATGTACAGTAACGTTATATTTTACATTTATACACAGACCGTTTATACACACACACACACAGAGGTGCATATATGTATGTATACTGGAGAGAGAGAGAGAGAGAGTGCTGATCAATAGCCAGTACAGTCACATCTGTTACTGTAAATTGAATCCCATAGTGTGTTACTCACATACATCATAAGTATGTATGAAGTAAAGAATGAAGCCCCATGTGACCACGAATGATCATCATTTCACCAGCCGAGTTGCTCTGTGTTATTTCATGCTTAACCACATTGTTAACTGTGGTAAAATCACAATGATTCCCAGCATTTATGCTTTATTGTGTCAATACATATCATAAAGCAAGTAAAGAGGTTCGGTTTTGTTATTTTTTGTTGGACTGTAAAAAAATGTACCTTACTGTACTGTAGATGGCAACTGTCCAGACCTCTGTAAAGACCTCATTACATTTATGTTTTCATTTGGGATAAACATACAGTTATTGTCACTAGTACTAAACTGAAGACAATCGTAATAGCGTTTTTAACTTTCAAAAGCTATTTATTCAATAGTTTACTGACAAACCGTTTGAAACACCATTATAATGTTCAGTCTCAGCACCTGTGCTTGATCTTCAGCCTATACAAATGCAAAGCCATGATTTCTTTTTCCATTCCCTGTCAGAAAAAGAGACGCTCGTGGTGTCAGCTCCACAGCTGGACCTTTCAAACCATAAATACATCATCCAAAAGAACGTGCCAATACTGATTAAGGAGAAAAAGTGTCCCACTTTGACCCGGATTAGAGAGATATTAGGTGGAGTGGGCTGTGTGCCACCAGCCATCTCCCTTCATCGTCGGTGCTAATGCGGAGGCATAGCTGCGCTCGCATCTAAATGTTTCATTACGGCGCCGGCGGAGATACCAATTTCTCTCCTCATCTTTCCCCACTGCTCTCGCGTCTGCTGCGGAGGGGTGCAAAGCATGACAAATTGAAATAAATGAGAGTGCAGAAAAGGTGGAGGGGGGTGCTGGTCCGAGAGGTTGGGGAGGGGCGGGGCTTTTTACATGCATCTCTCTCTCTTAAGTTTTTCATCTTCTCCTGTCTGGTTGGACAGAATAATCAAATGGACTTTTTGTTATTGTCCATGACCTTTATCAATGACAGCTGTGAGATTGACAGACTCTTTATAGCTGGATGGTCATTTGTGTCTGCTGACATCTTTGTAGTTCTGATATTTCTTTCTCTAGTGTGTGAAGATCAAAAGATCTGATCTTTAAAGCATTGGTTTGATATTCTATATTCATATAGTGTACGTGACTGGAGAGTTCACCGCAAGTTATGTTTCTTTGGCTTTCTTATGCTTACAGATCTGAGATGTTGAAGGGGAGACAGTGGAAATCAGTCGATGTCTGATGACTTCATGTGTAAAGGGACTCGAGTCTGATGCAACATAATGACACAGAAGTATAAAATATTTGCAAACAGGTTTCTGCAGAAGAAGTTTATAGTAAGTCAGATGCCAAATTTTCTTTATTCTCTGGAAAACTTTCAGATACCTGGATGAAATGTTCAGTGGCTGAGCAAGTACAAATTCAACCAAGATTTAAAAAAAAATGACAGAATGATTTTATTTTATTTGTTTTTAGATATAGCACTTTAATTATGAAGAAGTTAACAGAGATTTGAAAGTCTGTGGCCCCAAAAATGTATTTTAGGAGTAACTGGCCTTAAAACACAACCCTAAACCCGCAGTGGTCTTCAAATGACTTATCTGAAAAAGTTACTCAGGTGAAAAACTAATGCGCTACTTCAGTCGTTGCTTTCAAACACAAAAGTAATCTGACACAGCACCTAACCTCATTCAATTAACTCAATGTTTCTAACAGAAAGTTTGAAAGGAAACTTTAAGATAATTTGCTTCTGTCAGTAGCATATTAGAAGACTACAATAAACCCCAAAAACTGGCTTTATTTAAAAAAAAAAAAATTTAATCACATTTAAATCAAAATTTGTTTTTGGAACCATGTCGGTCATCAACTAGAAAAGAAAATGAGCTGATTTATTTATCGAAAAAGCAGCATAAAGAAAGAGTTTCTGTGCTGATTTAAATAATAAATAAGCACAAAGCCAAAGAGAGTTTGAATGTTTGAGTAGGTTTTACCCGCTTCATATGAAAGACATTTATCATTGATTCTCTTTGAAAATGTTTCATTAGGCCTATGAGGAAAATCATTCCCTGTTGTGTCCACTATCTAAATCTATGACATTCTTGTCTCTGTTTAGCTGGAATACGAGGCCCTGCAGATAAAAGACAAATGGAATGAGTCTGAAGTGAAGACTGCTGGGATTAGAAGCTTTATGTGTCTGAATTTAGCCTTTAATTATTCACACTGAAAGAAACACGTTGAATTAAAATTGTCAGCAGCCCTTTTGTTTTACTCTTACACGCACACGCTTGTAAGAGTAAAACAACAAAACACCAGTGAAATGTTCGACTCATCCGAAATCTGTCAGCGTTCAAAGCTTAAAGAGACGTTTATCAACTAAATGCTTTTGTGCGTATGTTTCTCTTTGAATAAGAACTAGGCTGCTTTCATTACACGTTGGTTTGGTTGGATGGCAACCACGACCGAGCTAACAATTTAAGGTTGTAAGAATGTTTCCCCGATGTTTCAGTTATGTAACAAAAATGTACAAAATCTTGAAAAAAATGAAAAATTTTAAACGTTCTAGGAACGTTCAGTTTTTTAGACGTTATATGAACATTATTGCTTGGATAAGAACCAAGCAAGTAACATTTTTTTCTCTGTAGCAATTCTGTAACATTGCAAACTAAAGAATAACCTTTTTGTAATGTTAAAAATCATTGTACAAATGTTACTGCCAGAACATTTTTTGATAAATCTGAGAGAACCTTTAGAGAATGTTAGCCAACATTCTAAAAACATTCCCTGTTAGCTGGGTGGCTCATTCCGAAGTCCTGGGAATTGGGGTTATAAAAATATCACATCGGTATGCTGCACAGACAGATCCAGGTACAATTTAGCACGTGCGCTGTCTGTAGTCACTGACATCAGCCCGCCCACATCTCCAAAGATCTCCTGCTCTTCCGCACACTGAGCGCTCGTTCACACGCGGTGTGCGCTGGTTACCACAGCAACCGTGCTAAAGCAGCTTATTGTACATTCTGCACACAGTTCCCGACCTCTACATCCAAAACAAGTCCATCACAGAGAATTTCTCCTGTTTAATTCTTCCTTAAAACTTTACCTGCACCTGTTCGGATCTGGAGGTGCAGAAATCGTCAATCTCGACAGCGGCTTCATTGAACGTGAACAACGACATCACACGAGTAAACATACACACATCATCGTTCTAGTAGTGAGACATCACACGAGTAAACATACACACATCATTGTTCTGGTAGTGAGACATCACACGAGTAAACATACACACATCATCGTTCTGGTAGTGAGACATCACACGAGTAAACATACACACATCATCGTTCTGGTAGTGAGACATCACACGAGTAAACATACACACATCATCGTTCTGGTAGTGAGACATCACACGAGTAAACATATACACATCATCGTTCCGGTAGTGAGACATCACACAAGTAAACATACACACATCATTGTTCTAGTAGTGAGACATCACACGAGTAAACATACACACATCATCGTTCTGGTAGTGAGACATCACACGAGTAAACATACACACATCATTGTTCTGGTAGTGAGACATCACACGAGTAAACATACACACATCATTGTTCTGGTAGTGAGACATCAGACGAGTAAACATACACACATCATCGTTCCGGTAGTGAGACATCACACGAGTAAACATATACACATCATCGTTCCGGTAGTGAGACATCACACGAGTAAACATACACACATCATCGTTCTAGTAGTGAGACATCACACGAGTAAACATACACACATCATCGTTCTAGTAGTGAGACATCACACGAGTAAACATACACACATCATCGTTCTAGTAGTGAGACATCACACGAGTAAACATACACACATCATTGTTCTGGTAGTGAGACATCAGACGAGTAAACATACACACATCATCGTTCTAGTAGTGAGACATCACACGAGTAAACATACACACATCATCGTTCTAGTAGTGAGACATCACACGAGTAAACATACACACATCATCGTTCCGGTAGTGAGACATCACACGAGTAAACATACACACATCATCGTTCCAGTAGTGAGACATCACACGAGTAAACATATACACATCATCGTTCCGGTAGTGAGACATCACACGAGTAAACATACACACATCATTGTTCTGGTAGTGAGACATCAGACGAGTAAACATACACACATCATCGTTCCGGTAGTGAAAGAATGATGCAAACATCAGTAAGACCTGTTGAAATCTTACATCTCTGACACTTCAAACTGTGATATAAATGTGACATAACAGATCATCTGGCTACAGCTGGATTCTCACATTCACACTAACTGATGAAGGCAATTAGAGTTGTGAGCAAAAGTTGTCTAACACACACATTAATAGAGGAAGCGAGAGATATGTAAACTGTGTGTGTTGGGGGGGTTATTTAACCATATATTGCGGACAAATTTGTACCCAGAAGTCAGCAATAGCTGACAAATCTGAGCAAAACCTCCTTTTGGGGATGTCCTCGTTTGTAAAAATGTTATAAAAAAATAAAGTTTTTAAATAAAGTTTTTTTAAGGGTAAAAATAGTGTTGGGTCAGGGTTGTCCCCATTTAAACAGATAAGTAAACTTATCTGTGTGTGTGTTAAATACAACTTTAATTGCCTACATCAGTGTGGATGTCAGAACCCCATATCTGACTGAATCTCAGCAACTCTACCCCATCCGTTTCTAAATATAACAGTCTCCTTTCATACATCTCTTACAGAACCAAACAAAACCCCTTAGAAAATGCCTCAAACTTCTGCACTTAGTGCAACTTAGACAGACAGAAGGCCCTGAAATTCAGAACACAAAGCACACTGTGGGATTGAAAACACACCTCACAGTATGTCTCAGAAACATATAAGTCATTCTATTCTGGAATTCATTATTACTGCTTTTTGTCAGCAACGAAAATTTGTTGGTAAGAGAGCTACGACCTTGCCCAGGTGATGTGCTAGTCAAAACATCCCAGAAATCGCAGAGCTTTTTTTTACATACTTATGATTCTGAATTGGTTTTCATATCTATAAATATTCATAAACATAGTGGCAAGAGCTCTCAGTGCTGCTTAAAAGGGTCACATGCCCATGACTGCATGAAAAATGTTTTTTTAACTGTATATCAGTTAAGTGTAAGTTCAACTGAAAGCGTGCTTACACGCAAACTCAACTCGCATGTTATTTTAATTACGAGATCAACGCAGATCTTCACATTAAAACGAAATGTGCAACAAGGTCGAACGTAACCCACCTATTTCAATAAAAATATCATATAACATTTATCAAATGAAAACTGTATGAGAATAAAGGATAACTATTTACACATCACATCTGTCACACACTATCCAGCCGCAGTCTTGGCCAGCGGTTAACTGTTCATTTATTGTGCTGAAGGTCTGTGATTACTTTCATTGTACGCTTTGTGAAGATAATAAAGGAATAAAAGAGTTCAGAAAACGTTCAAACTAGCAGATGATTTTTGAGGAGTTTCAGGGTATTGCATTCCAAAATTTGTTCAGTTTTGGTTTTCCAATTCTTCTGACACAATTTATTCACAGAAACATGGTCACAGTCGCAATCCGTAAACCAATTTGTGCCTGCAAAAGCAAAAGAATATTATATGTAAAGCTTGTTCTGTATTGATTATTCAATGTTTGAAAGGCACTGAAATGTTCCTTCACTTTCCTCAACTTTCAAAAGCTGCCAAAATTTGTTTCAGTCAATCCACACAAAAACAGAGTGTTTTCTCTTCCTCAGTATCTACAATCCTTCCTGTTCACAAACACATACTTTTTATTTTGATTTACTGCATTTTTAGAGTTCAGACTGATTCTTTCCTTCTCTACTAGAATAATTGGCCTGTAAAATACATCTCCCTGCTGTGATAATGACATTTTAAGAGAAAAACATTGTTAAGAAGCTTCGTTTAGCTGGAGAACGAGGATGTGTCGCTAATGTGTGAAGCTCAGGGCAGGCTGAGAGAATTAGCTGTCTGTTTTGCAGTAGGAGAATGCGACTACGCTCTGTGCGCATTCTAATTGTTTCCGCTGTAAATGTTTACGCATATATTTTGCGACATGACTCCACAACATGACAGATATCACTGTTTGACTTTTTTTTTGATCTTTTAAAGTTCTGTCAGTCAGTGTTAGGGCTCCATCCTGTTTCACACGATCAAAGATTTAGTTAGGGTTTTAAAAGAGGACATGTGAGGATAAGACAGTCAGCCTAACAGCCCGACTCAGTTCACTTTAATCAACAGTGGTCACACCCTTCGGTGCCATTCAGTGTGATGTCTCAGCTAACAGGAAACGTTCTCAGAACGTTCTCTAAAAGTTCTTCAACACATTAGCCAAGGAGCTCACACATATTAAACAAACAAGATTATTCTCATGATAAAAGCTCATGACGTGCACTGTCTGGTTCTGAGGTGCCGCAAACCCACTTCCTACCACGGAGACCACACCCTGTGAACTGACCACAAATCCTGGATGAACAGGCTTCAGATGTCACAGCAATCCTTACAGCTTACACCAGTCTGCTGGGGATTTATCATGCGCCGAGTACATCCAAAGAGCAGCCGGACAAGCAATTCATCCATTTTCACTCTGAGCATTATCATTGTGCCTGTGGGGACAGACCTAAACCTTATTTTCAGTGCCATGGCAACCGTTAACTTATGATTTGAAGGCTCTTGTATGTTCTTGAGAGGCAGGTGAATGTGGAATGAGGCAGACACGGAGGAGCCCGGAGGTGAGTGCCCAAATATCTTTCTGTTACAAGTCTTTCCTTTACTCTCATTTTCTCTTCCTCTCTCTCTTTTGTCACCTCTATCAAGTACAGGCCAACGGTTAGCAACACAGGTTGTTAGAGTAAGTGTCTGTGCTGTTCTGTGTTGAAAATGGATGAAGGCTCTCAGACGTTTGATGACCCAAGTTTTATGTTCGTCTGAAGACTGTGAAAAACTGTTATGCGCATTTGATACATGTAAGTAGATTATTTGAGGTTTCTGCAGCAACTTCTAAAACTTACCAAATCCATGCTAGGCTAAAAGTATCAGAATTGTTACTGGTCACACTTAGTAATAGACTAAGACTAATAAACATTTTTACATACATCAAAAACGTTCTTTTAAAGCTGTTAGTGGAACATTTTAACGTTACAGAATTAAAAAATGTTTGAATAACGTTCTTAACCAGCAATAACATTAATACAATGTCTAAAATGCTGGACGTTTTCAATGTACCAAGAATTGTTTAAAAAGAACATTTTTAACGTTTTTTCTACTTAATGAAAACATTAGGGAAACTTTAGGGGAGTTAATTGGGCCTCATTTACAAAACACAAGCAGTCTTATGTAAATTGTTTCATTTTGTTTCATGTGCAGTTTAAGGATTGTGTACAATGAAAGTTTGATTAGACAGCTAAATCAATACAGTAAAGAATTTAAAATTGTAGGTTTGTATGATGTCTGTAATCTGTAAACTTCATTGAAAGCTTCCAAATTATTGTACCATTTCTGTTTCCAGCTGGCTGTGCTTTGGACCTTTTCATTTGTACGTCTCAGGATCTTCAGAATACTCCCAACAGGCCTTATTAGATGCATGCAGACACCACTGGTCCTGGGTCAGTGCTCAGGTCCTCAACATCATCTGGGGTTTGTAGGCTGTAGAGATCCAGACAGGAGTTACGCTGGAGTCAGGACATCCATCTAGGAGATGAGAAAGATAAAACATCTTAGCATTCAGAAATCTGGTTTGGCTAAAAGACACATACTATGAGAAAAGCAAATAATATACATCGTATATCGACACTTAAACATTTGAATTTCACAAGAACAACTAATTAACTATTAACTAAAATCAAACCGAAAACCTTACCGGATGCTCAACTAACCTTGTGATTAGCTGTTTAAGCCAAACAATCCAAAACTAAAATACATCTGATAAACAGAGCCACACTTTAAACATCTGTTTTAAAAAAAATCTGACGGGGAGACATGAGAAATTCTTCATCTCTGTGGAATTGTTTGATGATATTCAGAATTGGATCACAAATGGCAAGCCATTGTGAGAAAGTTCCTTATCAGCTAATCCAGGGGAGAAAATGACTGCTTTTCAGTTTGTTTCAGACTGCTTTTCAGACTGTTCGTTTGGTTTAATTGACACTCCAGAGTGAAATAAACACTGTCATGAAGCACGAACAATGAGAAACACCTAAATGAGGCCAGTCTCATTAGCAGCCACTTTTTAAAGACCGTCCTCATATCAAACTCTCAAGTCATACAATCTGAATATGAATAACAAACACACCTCTGGATCCAAACACCTCGCTTTGCTCTCTTTGAAAGAAAAATGTGTGATTAGATTCTCATTCATCTACAGAAAAGCAACAAAGGGACGCTAGTTTGTCCGTGAACGCGGTTTTGATTTTATTGAACCGCGCTGAGGTATTTACAGCGCTTAAATTAGGAAATAGAGGTTGAAGGTTAATTAGAGAAAACGAAAATGCCACCGCAATGTAACGACGTGTAAAACCTGCCAGTATGATTGACGTATTTACGGCTTTGTGTAAAGCCTGTAAAATTAATCGACTTCCCTCTTTAAATCACACCGTAAAGATTTATAGCTATAATAGTGTGTCAGTGCTTACAGAGGTGCGACGTAGGAAGAAATTCATAAAGAATACTCAATCAACATCCTTTTTCAACATTTTCAAACACTTTAACACAAGTTTTAAAACACTCTCACACCCTCACAGGCAGATGAAGACTTCGAGGGTTTCTTCCAGTGGAACATTGGCAGCCTCTCTCGGGTGAGGTGACCCTGCTGTCAGAGCAGTGAAATCTTCTTCAATGGTTCCATCTTGTTGGCTGTGCAGTGGTGTGGGAAAAGGGCAGGAAGTGAGATATCCAATAGCCTTGACCTTTCCGCCCAACAGACGTTCATGCCCATTTACCTGTTAAACAGCGGACGCACCACAGCAGCTCGGTGGCCCTAAAACAAGTGTTGAGAAGATTGTCACAGAGAAATGACCCAGCTAACAGTGAACCTTCTCAGAATGCTGCCTAACATTCTCTAAATGTTCTCTAAAACATTCTCAGAAACTTAACAAAAAACTTTCTTGCAGTAACTGCAGTAGGATGTTTGTAATGTTAATACAATGTTTTAAAAAAACTGGACATTATGAATGTTCCTAGAACTTTCAAAACAACGTTTTTGTTACTTAATAGAAAAGAGAAATGTTCTTACAACCCAAAATTGTTAGCTGGTGATGATTCCAGGATCTGAGAACATGTAACTTTGGGAAAATTAGTGTTTACCTGGGATTAGATGTTGTGTCACAGATCGTATCTGTAAGTGTGTATTTTGTACATTTGAAACTATTTGCCTGTGAGTTATTGAACTCAGGAGATTGAATTAATTGTTTGAGAAGGTTGTCGTGAATTTAATTGGGCAGCATTCTGTGTGTCTTGTTGACACAAGGTGTAAAAAGTGAGAAAAGACAATTCATTTCTTTAAATTCTTCATTTCCCTGTGACACTTATGATATTATTGAAATTTGTTTGCTCAACGTTTTCATTTTGCGTTTGACACGCCAATGTGATGTTCTGTCAAACTGATTTCAGCTGAAATAAGCCAATAATCAAATTGATGCAAATAATAATAAGTTGCTGACTCATCTGTACTACAGGCAAATGGAGAAGTTTCCATCTCATGCTCTTTAGCTGTCCATAAAAAACATGATATTCGCAACCATTTGAAAACAGCACAGGAAGTGATACCATCATTTATAATTGAAACAGCCTGTAGTGTGTGTCGGAAAAATGGCAGGAATAAAACACTGTTCATTTATTCTTAAAGGAATAATTCGGCCAAAATTAAAATGTAGTTACTTTCTCCCCTTCATTATCTCTTCCCCTCAGCCAGACCTCTTCAATTGCTGCATCAACTTTGGTCACGTGACACTCGAGAACTAATAGCGTTTGGCGTCAATGAAGTCTAAATGTGCTTTCAAACGTGTGTTGAAAGATGTGTCTGAAAGCACATTTCATATTTAAGTTCATATTTAATTTAAACACAAATAAAAATATGAATTGTTTTAGAGGGAAAACACTTCACACAATTCTATCATACGGCTTTAGAAGTCCTAAAATACAATGCAACAAGTTGTGTGGACTAACTGTTTGATATTTTTATGTGATTTAGTTGTTGCTTATGTTTGGCAGTAGAAATCATCAGACACTTACTTTGAACTTCATGTTTGCTATAAAAAACACAAGTCTAGAAATTCTCTTCAGAAACATCTTCAAAAAAACTTAATAATGAAAACAACATGGGGGAATGTGAAGAATCTGATCATAAACTTTTCATTTTTGGGTAATTTATTATTCCTTTCACAGCCAACAGATTAAACTGTGTGTATATTACTGGGTTCCTCAAGCAGTCACTGTTATAAACTCCCTCTCCCAGTATATCTTCAGTAGGACTCCACATTTCACAGCCCTAAAATCCAATGAATCGAAACCTCAAACAAAGTGAGACAGAAGAGAGAAGATGAGGAGCAGAAGAACGGTCTCATCTTCTCTCGTTTTGCCTTCGATTGCCACCGCAGGCGAGCAGTTAGCATCTGTGTCTTCGGTTTGCGGTGAAGCAACGACTGATCTGAGCAACAATTTAGAACTGAAAAGATTTTTTTTCAGCAAATTATCGATCGCTGCTCTCCTTTTACTCGAGCCGACGCAGCAAGAAAACCTCAGAGTAATAATAAGTGTGAATAATGAAGCATGCGCTCGCAAAGGGAATTTGGGAAGACAGTGGGAGATGGAAATGGGTGAAAATTGGTAAAGAAAAGCTGGAAAAGACCCCCCTCTGGGCTCCGGACGGTTTCTGGCTGATCTTTCCCATAGATACCACACATTACCGCAACACAGACACGCGTCTTACTGCAGAAAACTTCCCCAGTCATGCTGTTGAGAAGAGAGCCCATTTCACCCCTGGATCAATTTGGAAGCAGAATAAATAATGTTGCATTCCCCATCCCTCAGCCTATTAGCTGCGTCCTTTTGAAGTCTGTTTATTAATGATAAAGACATAACCCGGTTGGAGAGGCTGTTGGTGTGATTGTGCTCTTTGAAAGAAAAGTGAAAGTGACATATTTATCAGATATGGTATTCCATATCTGAAAAGTGTCCTCTGTATTTAACCCATCACTGGTGAGGAGTGAACACACACTGCAAGCTGTGAACAAACACACACACACGGCAGCCTGTCTGGCCAGGGAGCAATCAGGGGTTAAGTGCCTTGCTCAAGGGCACTTCAGTTGCTATCTGGCAGTGCTGGAATCGAACCAGCAACCTTCTAATTACAAGCCCAACTCACTAACCAGGCAGCCCCAACTGCCCCAAAGTTACATTTCCCTTATGATTATTAATGATTGTTCTCTTATGATTATTAAACTGAATGAGTGTTACGTGTGACTTGATGTAGTTTGGTGCATTCTGAAAAAAACCCCAACCTTTTTTAGGGATTTTTATTCATTAGTTGGTAGTATCTTTATATGACCAGCTGGAGGCGCCACTCAACAATCCTGTCTGGCAAAACACCACATCTGACACAGCTGTTGTTCTACATCCTTTCCTCATCTCTACTGCAACCTCTGTAATGACAAAAAATTACTGTACCACTTCATCAGATGTGCAGATCCATGCACGCACATACAAAAGCTGCATGCACGTGCTAAATTCGTGAATGTGCATACATGCCCCCGGTTCAGTTTAAGTGGGAGTGAAAAATGCAACAAAATGCAGCATCAACTCCTCCGGAACTGCCTGGAAAAGCTAAAGATAAGGGAAAAAAAAGCAGCAACTGCAGGCCTAGTTAGGCTGTACGGTAGGAGAGATTAAAGGAGAGAGAGAAGGGGAGAGAGAAGGGGAGAGAGATGGTGAGAGAGAGGGTGAAAGAGAGCGAAGGGTGAGAGAGATTCTTTACATTAACTGTCCGATTTTTGAAGCCTCTGGTTGGAGTCAGTCTAGTTTAGCTCGCCCTAAACAGCCAATGCATAATTCAGAAACTCTCTTCGCTTCAAAAGGAAGCAGCTTTGAAATACTAAACTTTGAACTACAGCATGCAAGAAAAGACAGAGAGAAAAGGAGAGAGAGAGATACAGAGAAATGGGGAAAAGAAAAACAGACAACAGTCTTGTAGTAACTCCAGCAACGGCGCAAAATGTTGGTAAAAAAGGGAAATAAGGAAGAATCTGAAGATTATTAAAAAAACATAATGGTTATGTTGGGTGACTGTACATTTCTAATCATTTTTGGTTAAGTAATAAACTCCAGTGTGACCAAAATAACAAAACGTAATGCAGAACAAATTTGTTGAGCCCATTAAGTGTAACCCACACCCTGCTGTATAATGAACTCAGGCAGGCATCCTCTGACAACCAGAATTCTCATTTTTGGGTGACCTGTTCCTTTAGGAGTTATGGTGAGTTTATGGGATCACACTGTTTTGGATCTGTAGGATCTGTACTTCTCAAATCTCAAAATTCAACACACAAAACAAACAGCAAGAGATGGTGAGTGCACGCGTGACCGTGTGTGACTGCGCCCACACTGAAGGACAGAAAGAAAAAAGATAGTGAGAGAGAGAAAGTGTTGCAAGGAGTTTCTGAGCTTTTGTGAGGTCCTGATTACAAACAGCAGGAGACCTGAGGTGCAGAAAGCTGGAAAGCAAGCAGAACATTTGACTTTGGTGTCAGTTTGGGGGAGGCAGCTCACCTCACACATACTCAAGTTTACACTAACCAGCAAATAACCTGATCTGACAACATAATGCAGCCTTGAGATCACAAATATCCCCATTAATCAGAGTTTAATCAGGGGAATATTTATGTAAATGACTCTTAGTTTCATAGAGAAACAAGGTTCATAGAGTTACAGGTTTTCGCCCAGGTGACCAGTGAGCACAATCACATTTGAATACAGTAAGACATTCTGAATTGCTTTATGAACCATTTTAAACAAAGGAAATCAATTTATGAAATATTGCTTTTTGTACTTTGAATCTATACCATTTCATCTCGACTCCCACAAGGCACCTGAGAATGATTAAAAGTTACCTGCACTCTCTGATTACCGCTGGGTGCCCTGACTTATGCTGTAGAATACACATGCCCTTTTACTTTAATTAAAAATCCAGTGAAATGAGATTTCTGTGCAGTAACAGATGATAACAGGTCACCAGACAGCTAGTTGCAGTTTGTCGTCCCTCATTTAAACTCTCTGGGTACCATTTACCTAATGAAACACTCAGTCAATTCATTTCTGTAGGGAAGAAAGGGGCCAAATTAGCGCACGCGTCATGCCGGCCTCCGCGGAGGCTAACCGAGCCGCTGTTAAACACAATGGTGTTTTTTGCACGAAGAGACATTTTCTCATTGCGTTCCTAAGATCAATGTGATTTCTGCTCGGCCATTGATTTGACTGAAACACATTGTTTGGTTAAATGGCACTTATAGCCGTAATACAATCTAAACCAGGCTAATTGTTACAATTAATGTAATTGTCCAAGTCGCAGCGGGAAACGGTTAAATGTCACTGGAGACCTGAAACAGACCTGGAGTTTATACTGTCTTTAAAGAGATTTGTATTTCACACAAAGGCCACAATTAGCATGTCTGAAGTTCCACAACTCAAAGTTCAAGGCCAAATGACGGCTGAAAATAATGTTGCTCATAAATGTTTTGTTCGTTGTTCTCTGTCAGTTTATACAAACCAGATCTAGGATGTGTTGGCACAGCTCTGTGCACGGTTAAATTAAAGGTGCAGCTCGCTGCTGTGTGATGTTTACTGAGAATCTATTCATGTTATAAAAGAAAAATACTAACAAATAAAAGCTACATAAAAATGCGTTTAATTGCATTAAATGATGAAGAAAATGTTACAACAGATTTAGAAAAAGTAGGTTCACAAAAACATACTGTAATATTAGTTGCTTGTGTAAAGCAAAATTTATTATGGAAACCATGTAAGCACTGGAACTGGAAGTTAAAATACAAAAATGGATTATTGGATTTAAATACAAAAAAAATCAGGCATAAAGGCATCTTTTATTCCACCTAAACTGATTTTGCAGTTTAAAGTTTTGCAGGCTTCTGAAATAATGCGTTTAAACCAAACAACATCATATGATTCCACGTTTCATTTTATGAACATGACTGAAAGAACCATCAAAACTAAAAGAGAATTCAAAGTCTGAGGCCTAAATTACCTCTGAAGAAACAGAGAAGTATCAAGTGTTTCACACAAGAGCGCTTTGATATGTCATTGATCTACCGGCAGCCCTTGACTTCAGATGTGTTTATGTGCTGTAGATGTTAAATAAAAGATGTAAAACGTCTCTTAGTTGCTTTAGATTTCTTTTCAACTCAGTAGAAAACCTTCTGATTGTAAAAATTATGTCTGGTGTCTATAATATGAAGCCTTCACCTTTTAATTGAGGTGTGAGCTGTTGTTGAAAAGAATTTGAGACCAAATTGTAGCAGCTCTTTATGGTGAGGACCACATAGCAAAACAGAGGTGGATTTGTATATAAGCACACAGTCTTCTATGTATTAAAACATAGAGGAAACATTCAGAAAAGTAAACAAGTGGAATTACCTATAAAAACTTTACTTTGAACTGCTCAAAAACCAAACTAGACCTTTGCTGTCCTATATTGCCCAAAAATATCAATAATTCATAGTTCATAATTCACACCAAAAAGTAAAAGCAAAATGAAGCCTATTTAACATTTTGACAGTTGTGACATGTTTCTATGACAGTTAATTATATTTCTCTTGCATATTTCTCCTTAAATAAATAAATACTACAAAACAGTAATAAAAAACAATACTGCGAAAAATAAGAAAAAACATGCACAAATTTTGCTTCAATGAATAATAGCATTTGTTGTCTTTAATGTAATATGTAATAATTATACGATTTGTTATATTTTATCTTTTGATTCTGCAGTTACATGTGACCTGGACTTGTGTTGTTAAGATTTGCACACAAAAAAAAATGTCTTAATGAATGCAGAGGTTTTGGCAACACAACACAAAGACATAATTGATTACAAAAAGCTTATTATGCCCTGATGGAAAATTTCAGTAAAAACATGGATCTGTAGTCTGAAGTAAACCTGCCTCAATGCATCAGAGAGCTACTTTGTTTTTCTGAATAGCGCTGTTTCTCTAAGACTATATTACTATAGTAAAGCTGACTTCTGAGGGATCACTGACATCCCCAGACGCTGCCTTTATTTCATCCAGACCTGCTGCATTTCCCTTCATTAATAAGAGATCTCATTATGGCTGCTTTCATTTGATGGACCACGCTATGGCTATCCTGCTGTGTTCCAATATTGTTCCATTCAAGGCTATTACACTATTAAATTGCTTATTGATAATGTTTTGAGGGATTTTTAAATTATAAATCCATATCATTATGTATACGCTTAAATTGATGTTTATTTTCTATTATATTATAGCTGGAAAGGCCTCAGTAAAAGGCTTGATCACACCAGAACGAAACTTCATCCAAATTACGTTTTTGCAGCGTTCCACTTTATAAATGGAAACTCTTTCAACCTAAACCAGCCTGCGTTTGTTTGCTTGGCTTTGCTGGACATCATGCTGGTCTACATTGGTCAGGCTGGTGAACGGTGATGGTTTCAAAAAGGGTTTTGGACACCCGCCAGTTTGGGGAACCAGCTAGATTATCTGAAAACCAGTTTGGCCAAGCTGGGAGCCCGGCTAAACCAGAGAACCACTTTAGGCTGGATTAGTTACTTTTTAAGGGTATAGGTGGCTTTTTCAAAAATGAACACTAGTTTTAAGATAGTTTACGTTTAATCTCGGGTTTATTTGTGTCTTTGGATATTTATTTTAATCTTGGATTTTTATGACAAATGGAATAAGGAAAGCAAGCCCCACTAATGAACTATCACAGTAAAGTTTCCGTCTCTGCAGCTGCGGCCCTTTGTGTTATTAGTGCTTGTTTATTAGCAGCACTGATTAAACAGAACGGACATTAAAACTCAGGAAAATTGAAAAACCATCAATAAAATCACTCTTGCAAATGGTTTATAATTGTCTTGGTTTTGAATTTCACCAGCTGGGTGAAATAAATGCACACACACACAGACAGGCAGACAGACAGACACACACAGTGAATTTATGTTTTAAGGAACTTGTATGTATCTATATTTCCATTTATGTCTTTATTATTAGTTAAGGCATAACTAGTTCTCATACAACAATGCCCTGCACTGCAACAAAGCAAATCCTACTCCTAATACCTGCTCTTGTTTTGTTTTGCAATGTAAAGTATCTAAAAACCGTACCTGATAAATAACACTGTATAGGATATTTAGACTGGTTTTCACATAATCAATCTTTAATATATGAGTATTACATCTTGCTACACTGACAGATTTTAACTTGCATATACTTCAAAAAAGTGATCAGAAACTGTCTGTGCAGTAAGAGAATGTTACATTCTGTGAAATGAAGTCTTATGCGGTGTTGCTTCTCAAATAAATTAATCTGGAGTTTAAGTTTTCAGATATTTTTAGTCAAATGAAAAAGGTTAATCAAAAACTGAAAATAATTATTTGGAAACTGACAGAATCCAGTCTGCTGTCACATATCACACATGGAGACACAACATGGAGATGTACCGTATTCTGTACTGTATATTGTACCGTGTGCCCCCTTTTACACATTTACTTTATGGAAAATTAATTGTTGAAGTGTGTTTACATAACTGCAAGACGTCGGCAGCCGTTTTCAACAAACAATTATTTTGAGGTTTTTGTTGTATTTATGTTTTTTCTGATTGTAGTTTTGAGACTGTGAGTGACGGACAATGTTAAAATTGCCCCGCCGGTTTCCTCGACATCTCGTCGGCAGCCATTTTCATCCCCCAGTAAAATCTAACAGTTTGATCTAGATTGAGCTCCAGTCACTGCATGAGTAAATGAGTAAATATGTCATTGGAGAACCCTCGTTAGAACCCCCTCTGAGAAGCTTTAATTAGCTCAATTAGCAGTAGGGACTCAGACCTGCTCTCTTCTATGTAAGACCCACAATGGTCGTCCCTGAAGCTCAGCAAACTGTCTCAAAACTCACTGACAGCCATCTGAGAACCTAAAGCTCCAGGCACATCTCACTGCTTTTCCTCTCATGTAAACAGATGGCTTTCATAAAACAAAAAGATTCTTCCCCTCCCCTTTCCTCTTGATTGGCTCGCACTTCAATCCGTCAATGACGTGAATCTGATTTGGACCAATCAGAATTCATGACCAATCACAAAGGGCAATAAGTGCAAGACAGACCAATCACAATTTAGCATGTCAAAATATTACAATGATCTAGTGGCTGAAGGTTCTGTTTTGAGTAGCATAAAAAGGTCATAAGAGAATTTTTAAACTTTAGTATTATTGAATTATTTAAAAAAACTGTGAAGTTATTAAAAACAAAAACAAATAGCTTACCTTCAGCTGAAATGCTAAAAAAACATGAAGAATAAACAATACCTTTTCTGAAAAACAGTCAGTGTTAACATGTTCTGAGAGGATGCTAGTTTATTATTTAAAAGAGGAAGTCAAACCCCACTTAACAGAGTCAGAGCAATATCAGCAGTGCCAGAACACTGCCTTCTGAACACTGATTAACCAAAGACCTGCAAATGGATAAAGCAGAAGGACAAAAAGTGGACTAAAAGACAAACCGTCAGAGAAAGAGAGGGATTTCACTTTCTGTCGTATCATGATTCCTTTCAGACAATTTTCTGACTTCAACATGGTACAGATTTGAAAAGTGCAGCTTTACCCTGAGGCTACACAGGCCTCCACCGCACTTACAGCTTCAGCTTTCTCATCATATTCAACAAGGACATGTCGACAGCCCCTTTAAGCCACCAAAACCAAAGTTTGTGAAAAGCCTGTGAAGACCTTGAAATGTCGAACAAAAAACTTATAAAGGAAACTAAGAAATTAAAGTCTTGTGCTGGGTTGCCAGGATATTGCTATGGTACTCTGGGTGGTTGCTGAGGTGTTGCTATGGTACTCTGGGTGGTTGCTGAGGTGTTGCTATGGTACTCTGGGTGGTTGCTGAGGTGTTGGCGTTCTGAGTGGTTTCTATGCAGTTTGTTACAGGCCAAAGTAAAAAAAAGCCTACATCTGAGGTTCCATGATATGCTAGTGGATATGATATGGCAGGTGAAATTCTTCACCTAAAACACTCTTTCCTTACAAAGCTCCACAATCTGAGGCTTATTCATGTCTGTAGTACAAATAGTGTGGCACAAATTGAATGCTACCACACCAAATCAGACAGCAGATAAAGAAAAGTCGTCAGGAGCCCTAAAAAGACCACAATGCATCTGGCAGAGAGTGCAGGGGCCACTATCAGATTCTCCCTAATTGAATGTTTAATTAAACATTCTTTTGAATGTCTTTTAGCAGTGACGGGGGAAAATTGCATCAAAACTTCACAACAGGGACACGACCTGCCCGTGCTTCTCCAGTCAGCGGTTTTTGTGTGCAAGAAAACACTCGCCCCTGAGCTCTCCAGCTTTACAGCCAATTCATGGACCACAGATATCCAATTATAGGAAAATGGCAAGAGCTGCTTTGGAACATGACATGCAGATCTGATTTTGATGGCAGATTGTACACCATCTCTCTTGTAATTTCATTAGTGCTGTATGGAAAGACGTACGGTTTCCGCCTTTAAACGCAGTAGAACATTAATGTGTCTGTTCACGAAAGCAAACTCTGACCTGCTGGAAGGTTTGTGTTGGTACGGGTGTGTTTCAGCAGTTAACTCATATCAATCTGATTATGACTGAAAGCATTAGCGAGTACTGCCAATGTCATGAGCTATTAAAACCAATGAGAGTCCTTCCTCTAATGCGGTACATTCACATCCTTGTTATGTAACTTCCTGTATGACATCATCCTACAGGAAGCGACATCATTGTGGCTGATACAATTACAGCAATCTGTATCATATTTATTGATAATTAAATGCTACTATCAAAAATGATCTTTAAACTGACCTTTTTGTAAATTTACTCTCAATCCCTGACTAACTTCAGCTTTTTATTTTCATCTGGTCTTGATCTATCCTGTTTGACATCTAATAATTTTAACTAGATTATTTTCACAAGATAATTAATACAGTTTACGTGTCTGATTTTAACCAGAACATACACCCAGCTAACAATTTTATGTTGTTATAAAAATGTTTCCCTAATGTTTCCATTAAGTAACAAAAATGTTACTTTTTTAAATTGTCATGTTTTTTTTAAATATCCCACTGACAATTTAAGAATAACATTTTAAAGTCAATATGTAACGTTCTACTGTAGGCTCTACTAACATTACAGCAAGAACTTTTTGATAACTTTGAGATAACTTTTAAAGAATGTCAGCCAATGTTCTGAGAACATTCCCTGTTAGTTGGGTATCTGGGTATTTAACGTCTGGTTTCCCCTTTAATAGAAAAATATCCTTAAATTACAACAGGCACATCATTCTTTTTTATTTACAAAGCTCAAACGGTACTACATAATAGCAGTGACCCTAAAACGAAGAATATTTCTACTCATCAGTAATCCTCACACTTCCGTGGCCTGCAGTATAAAGTTTCATCCTACACATTGTAATATTCATGAGAGGTCTAAAAGAACTTTTCTCTGTCCTTGAGCTGCCAGCGTTTGACAATTTGCAAAATAAAATGATACTTCAAACACTTAATACTTGAACACAATTACTGATGGAACCATCTTTCCAAACACATGTAGATTTTGAAGGTTTCTTTGAAAAATGCTTTTGATAAAGGCTCTTCTATAAGGACAAAAGGATTTTAGTGGTGTTTCAGTTTTAAAGAAGCAGGGTTATAGCTGAGCGTGCGTGTTTACTTAATTATATACTGGGGACAAATTCGTACCCAAAAACCCATAAAAATACAGTAAATCATTTTTTTTATTGTAAAAATGCAGAAAGTTTTCTGTTAGGGTTACAGTTATGTTACAGTGTTTATAACTAGCTGTGTATAAAAACAACAGAAGTCTATGAAAGAAGTCCCCATTTAGATAAGTAAACGTGTGTATATGTGTATGTATGTGTATGTATGTGTGTGTGTGGAGAGATCAGCCATGCTTGCCCACCTGTATGACAGTGGGGACAGCTGCCCAATTTCCACAAAGCCTTGAATCATTTCTTCAACCACTGCAAGTTAGCAATCTGTGGCCTTGTACAAGCCACCTTTAATACAGAGAAAAGAGCTTTGTAGTCCTGCAGCACTTCTGTTCATCTTAACAGTCAACAGCGACGAGTTTTAAGGTTGTGAATCAATGGAAATTAGGTGTCATACACCAAACAAATGTGAACGCAGCCTGCAGGTGTCTCACTCAGGCTGTGAGTGCTGAGAGGAAAATCAGTGTTTATAATGAGCCTCTTTAGCATGAGATCAAACAAAATTTCCAATTGTTAGTTAGATAATGTAGGAGAAAATGCTGATAAAGACACTCAGGCTGTCTAGTGCCCTACACGGGCAGCTGCCTATAAAGACAGCATTCTAAATGTAATGGAACTACTAAGTGACTGATTAGTAGCCCCCTACATGTGTGTTTCTCAACATGTGTTCTCATGTGTGTTTTACCCAATGAAACGATCTAGAGCTTGGCTTGTTTTAAATGATTTTACGTCATCTGGAGGCCCACTGGTAGGCCCCGGCCCCTTCGTTAAGAAACAGCAACTCCCACACCACTAGACTCAGAATTGTTTCCATATAAAACATTAGCATACATTTACTAACTACAATGCTGTCTAGACAGGCAGCTCAGTAGGTTTTGGAACAGAGCCCGAACTAACTTCATATCATATTAGGCACACAAAGCACATATCTTAAACCTCATACACAATAAACAATATATCACCTCATACATCCTCTAATGAGGCACAAACCACAAAATTAGCAGCTAAAAAAAAACTCTAACCCCAAAATGAGAGAAACTTTAGACATCCACACACAAACTCTCTCTCTCTTAGTCACTTCCTCTATATTTCATTGACTTTCACTGGAGCCTGAAGTTTATCAGATGTTCACACTTAATCATCTTTATCACAGACATGAGCAGACACCAGACATACTTTCCCTTTCATTAGTGACAGGAAATTTGATCAATCCGATAAGCGTTCTTCATTATCTTCTTTATTTACCTCTCCTCATCCTGGCTGCTGACTGGCAGCTGGAGGGTGACGTGGGCATCGAGGGGTGATGTTCACTCACTTTCTAGGGCTCTAGTGAATTCTGATCAGATGTCTTTTGAACCAGAGCCAGAGATCAGTCTGTGTAAAGTAAATTACTTAAAAAAATAATAATAATTGAACTTTTGTATTTACCATGGTACTGATTAGTGCTGCACAATATTGAAGAAAAATGCAACATGTGATATAACCTGCAAAAACAATGCGAAATGTGGTGTGCGATAATGAAGTATTAAAATCATTCAGTTATTGCAAACCATTGCGATACGCATACTACGATATGAACATCTGCAACATTAATAATTGTATTATATTTTACAGTCCCAAGCACTGATTAATTACCATGTTCATATACCATGGTATTAATTGTCTCTCAAAGCATACCATGGTATTATCATGGTAAAAACCCTAACCGTGCATTTGTCTCCATATGATCCATCTGTCTGTCAGCTCCTCGGCTGCCCGTCTCTCTCTCTCTTTAGGCATGCAGCTGATGGGCAGAGAATGACACAGGTTCAGCAGGCAGCTGACAGTAAGCCCGTCTGTGATGTACAGGCTGTGGATGTGTGTGTTCGAGTTTTTCTGGCCTGTGGTACTGCTGTAGGCTAATCATCTTGATGCTGTGTCCAAGCACATGCAATTATCTCTCCTCATACAGCTACATCAGTTCTTTACACCCTAATAAGGCCAACAGGCAACAGTAAATCGCACTCTCTGGGTGTATTTTTGAGTGTGTATAGACTGGATGACTGACAGGAAGTTGGGTTTATCTGACACAGATTTTCTGTCTGTCCAAAAGTAATAAACACTAATTCACAAACATAACTTACTTAATACAAAAACAAAACATTATTAAGTTCTGTTTGTTGTTACAGTTTATTTGCTACTAAATCTCTCATACAAATAGCACCACAACCAACAGGGAACATTCTCAGAACATTGGCTAATGTTCTCTAAAAGTCCTCTTCAAGTTATCAGAAATGTTCTTGCCGAAACGTTAGTATACTTTTCAACGTTGTATACATTGTTCATATGTCAAAAACATTATTCTTAAGTTGTTAGTGAAACATTTTTAAAAAGTTCTTATAGATCTTATAACCAAGCAATAATGTTAATACAACATCTAAAAAACTGGACATTTAAAACGTTCCTAGAACTTTCAAAACAACATTTTTAACGTTTATGTTATTTAATGAAAACGTTCCTATAACCACAAACACTGTCACACTGCCTTTTAAAGATTTGACCTAAATAAGGTCAAAACCAACTCATCAACCATTTAGTGTGGCAAAGATCAACTAGAAACCATAAACCAACTATCACTTGAAGTTAATATCAGCTGGATTTTACAGCATGGTTTCTGTTTTCCTATACAAACGTATGTACATTATAATCTGACAAGAATCGTCTGTATTTCAGGCAGTTGCTGACTCAACTTTAAATGTAATAGATGACTATACAGACACAAACCGGGAAAAGAAGCCAGAGGGCGTAAACGTAGCATGTCATGCTGAGAGGTAATAGTTATTTCTCCAATTAGCCTGAGCTAGCGCTACGATTCTGCGGCGCTTCATAAATTATGTCAAGAGCATGCCAGGATGAAACTCAGCAGTGAGCATAAGAATGATGGTCTGGTAGACACAGCTGTGGTCAGATAAGGGCCGTGATTGATTACATGTATAAATACCAAATGACTGATATTATTAAAATGATCTTTTGCATGTAAAATATATATGAGACATACTGTATATGACTGACTTAATTATATATATATATATATATATATATATATATATATATATATATATATATATATCTAATATCTAGATAGAAAGAAACCCTGTGCAATAAAATCTGCAAGATATCTATTGTTTTAGACAAAATTAGTATTTAAAATGATGTCATTGTTGACATGTGACACTCAAGGAAACTTGGATGTAAAGCCACATAATAAAACAATTCCATGTCTAAAGGGAATACACAAGTAGAAGCAGAGGGGAAAATTATTAGAAAAAAGGCCATATATGAATGCCAGTATCTGTGGGAGAAAAATCTGGCAAACTTTACTGTCTAAATTTCTCTTTGACAATGCTTAATATCAGGAAGAAGTTAAGAGTCCACAACACTTGCCAGTAATCAGTACAGTCTACTAATGTTGGATCCCCTCTGGACGTCAGCGAGACAGATACATGTCTGCACCCAGCTCTGCTCCTCTGGCCATCTGCTTCCTGATATCAAAGATTCCTTTCTCAAAACTCTCTCATTACTTCATACCGGAGCGCAGGGCACGGATGGAGATTAGGTATGACAAAAAGGGAGGGCCACATTTAGATGGTCTCACACCTCCATAACCTTGATAATGTGAAGATGCATTTGAGATGCGAGTATTACGCTGGTGCTGTGGCAAAGGGGACTCAGGGGGAGGGGGAGGAGTGTGTGTTGGTGAGGAGGAGTGGCTGTCAAATATGAGCTATCAATTTAAGAGCTAATGAAATTACAAACGCATTTGCAGTTATTAGATTTGTGGACTGTTTGTGTGTTGTATGCATGTGCAGGCAGTGACGGTTGATGTGTGTAGTCTACAAACCCAGGGAAAGGAACACTTCACATGAAATTTACAAAAACAACCCATACAGCTCGCTTAAGAACTAATGACATTGTCTGTCATTAGATCAGGCTAAGTGCTGCTCAGAGCTTTTGAATGATTAAACTTGAACACAGCCACAACAACGTGTAAGCTCTACAAAATTACTATTAAAAAGCAAAGCAGCAGAAAGAGAGAGTTGGTAGTAAGACGAGAAATAAAGAACAGATTTAAGCTTCCAATATTTTCATACAGTCACGACACAGTAGCAAGTTCAAATGTGTCTGTACTTTTAATTGGTGTTTTTTGTTATGTAACTCAAAAATAAACACCGAAACATTGAAAACAAAGCAGTATGAACCGACGCTTCTGAAGCAGCAGACCTGTGTTTGGATTCTGACCCAAATGAAGTTCTGGATGAAGATCATTTGTGTATTGTGTTAGCTTACTGCGTGGGAATACTCATTATTCACCCAGCTTGTGTACACTTGTTTCCATGGTAACCTTATAATTTCATGAAGCCAAATCAGTACACTAATAATCTAAAAAAACAATATGTAATATTCCTGTAACTCAAACAGGTAGTGCCAGCTACCCAAGATCTGGTTTGAAGGTTTCAAACTATTAACATGCATTCATAAATGTTCTAATGAAGGCAATGGTTGTACGTCCATGAAGTATGTGCAATCTACAAGAGGCATGCAGTGAATGCACTGTTAGACGCTTTAGATAAAGAGTCTGACAAATGTGTAAATGTTGAATTTAACTACATTATACTACATACTTCACAAAAACCGTCACAAAGATACTGTCGAATGTATGCAGACAGCATGCCTGGAGAATGGTTGACAGAATCAATCATTTAACAATAAATGGAGCAGAAAAATGCTTTTCTTTCTCTCCCCAAAGACTTCCAAACAAACGCTACATTAACAACTGAACTGGCTAAGAGCTACAATGTGCAACACCACAATGGAATTAAGCACGTTAATTATGAATCTTGCTAATAAATGGACAAGAGTGAAATCCAAATAACTAGCAATGAGCTGTTAAAATGATTACCCATGTTATTTACACTCAGTTGCAACTTTTCGCTAATTGCCTGCATTATCATTAGTGAAGTGTTGCGTTCTGCCCTCAGAGGAAGTAACATTACAGCCAAGTGTGACGTACAACAGCAGGCATACTGGCTTATGTTATACTTAAGTATATATTATATTTAAAGTTATATTTATATTTAAGTATGAACTTTATCATCACACACACAGTGCATACTGTTTTAACTTTGTAGAAGTATGCAAATTGGGATTATGGAAAAATTCAACCAGTTTTTTTATGCAGAGATGCGTACAATTGTGTTATGTATGGGGCATTCAAACCAAGGGAGTTTTTACGTCTGAAAAAGTCTATTTTGGACCAGCACAAATTTCCATGTTGCATTAGACTGGTTTATGCTGCAAACAGCCAAGAATCAAGTTAAGGATGAAGTGCATTATTTTTTTCCAGTGTAAATGGTGCTGCCCAAAAATCTCTTCTGTTTGCTTTGCACACAGATCAGCTCAACACAGAAACACTGACTCAATGGCGTTTGTTTGTCAGGACTAACAGATCCGCTGACCAGTGGAAATTCAGGGTACGGGCAGGGAAATGTCATTTCTAGTTTTTGACTCTTGGAGCAGAGAAATGACACACTTCATTGTTAAACGGTTTGCAGCGAGATCTTAGAAAATGATTCCATGTGTTATTTGTTATGTTTCACCTTCAAATGAAGTGAAATCACAGCAAAGCGTGATGCAGAACAGCATGTGCACGTGTGTGTGTGTGCGCATTAACACGTGTATGATGCATTCCTCAAGACCCACTGCTGTTTCTGCTGGTAATCTCAGCAATGGTGTGAAGCGCAGGCTAATTACTCAAGGCCAGAAGACTGGCAGCGACCCACACTCTGATATCTGCTCATTTACACACCCAGCTGACGAGCATCGGGCCGATTGTGCCAGTTACTTCCTGTTTTAAATTCCCTTGTAACCAAGACAATGGCTCATCAAGACAAGTGAGAATCACATTGTGTGGATGAATTGGTTTGGATGCGACTTCCACCTGCTCTTCGAAGAGTCCGTGATGCTCGGCTTTTGTGGACTAAATGGATGACGGACATTTTAATCCGATTCTGCTGAAATTGTTTCTCATCTGAGAATAGAGGTCTTTTATTCATTATTTTGTTTATACGTCCCAATAGATAACATGCTGACCCAAATGTAAACGATAGTGGCGAGAGACAGAGTGCTTTCTGATTTTAGCACTTGTATGAGAATACAATCTGTTTTTATTTAATTGCTTTTATTTAATTTAATTATTTTTGCTTTTAATTGGACAGGCAAGTAAAAAGGTGACAGGAAGCGGGAAGTGATCTTAGTCTGACTCGACTAATTTTGTGAATTTTATCCTTCAAACTAAAAGAATCCAGACTGTTTTCAACATTGATCTGTTATGTTCTTGTTCAACAACTGATTTTATTTTCAACCAAGAGTTAAGGATTTTATCTTTAACTATATACATAATGTTATAATATCCTATATTTATAAGCTTTTTTTTTAGGAATACATTATAGAGCCATATTTAAACAACAAACTAAAACGACAGATTTCCACATCTTGTTCAAATGGTGGAATCAGAGATCCTCTGTTGCTAATCATATCTCAGATGTTGTTTGGAAAACTAATCATTCTGAATATTGCTATCTATTCTTTTTTAATACTCCTTTCATACACACATTTAAACACACACACACACACACACACATCTAGCTTTCTGAATAGTTTTGCACCCTTTGCTTTGTCAACTGCACTGTTTCAGCATCCAACAGCGTCCGAATCAGAGATGCCGAACACATGAGGAAACAGAGAGGGGCGGGAAACTATTCAAAGCCTTCACCCCAGAGAATCCAGAAACAGAGGATGCCAGGAGCTGTGCTCAGACCAACACGAAGCCACAGCTCATGGACAGCAGCTGTTCCGCTGCACAGAGTACAGCCATGCACGGAGTAATTCGGCTTATCTGTGTAGTCTTGCCCTTTCTGATTTCTCCAAATCCTTTAAGACTTTGAGACACTGCATAATCCCAGGTGCAGAGAGAATAACAGATATATTGAGATGACCCTGTGGCGCACAGAAGTACTCAGAAAGATCCAGAAATTATACAACCTGATGCAAGCTTACGGTCGCGCCCTTCCAGCTGTGTCCCTGGAGATCTCCGTACATCTGGCAATCAAAGCCATCTGTATGAAATACCAAGCAGGCCAACAGTCACAGCACTGGTGCTAAGAATGTCACATTCTGTATATGATGATAAAAGAAGAAATGTTTTTTTCTTCAAAGCTGATGAAATCCTCTTTCAGAGGGGCAGAGCGAGTCAATACTGTGGATTATCTGATGTTGGGTAGGAGTTACTTTTCAATATGAAACTCATGCAGTATCACCTCCAGAAACAAAGAGTTTAGACTGAGGGCAATTAGTAAATCAAAAACACATGAGGTTCAGCCCAGTCGAACCATCACTGTTAAGAGTTTTTGTCCCTAACAATTTATTTCTGAACTACGCGAATTAACCAAATGCTATTTTCCACAAACTAAATAGCATAGCTAACCATTGATTTTAATTTTCCTTTTTTAAATAAGCAATAAAATGATCCAAATACATAAATAATAAGTGACAGGTGCGCATATGAAGGACATGAAAAATTTTCTTAATTTAAAATGTTGTTTATTTAGAAGTCAGAAAGAAAGATTTTAATTGGTTCTGTGATTCAAAGTTC
Organism: Chromobotia macracanthus; assembly: GCA_036877525.1. Lineage (NCBI taxonomy): Eukaryota > Metazoa > Chordata > Actinopteri > Cypriniformes > Botiidae > Chromobotia > Chromobotia macracanthus. Next base: position 3,127,975 of record JAZGTH010000006.1, read on the forward strand.
TGTGATTATGACACAGTCAACATAAGGTAACGTTCAACAGCTTCCTGGATTGTGTTGAAATCTGTCATTTTAAGGAGTTCTGCTAAAGCAATAATTCGTTCTGATTGTTAACTTTACACAAATCTGATTGATTCTGACAGTCAATGCTAGAGTGTTTTGGGTGGATTCACACTCGCCCGAGTCAAATGATCTCATTACTGTGATATTCTGATCCAAACATACGGTTTGGGTTCCTCCATTAACATGTATGTCTAAGAAATAGTTTACACCTGACTGTTTTGGCACACACACACACTTCACTAACATTATGACTACACAATATGAAGATATGAGAAATAAACATTTTGGTGTGCACTCCTGGAAAAGTTAGACACTAGTGACATCTTCACAAGGTTTTAACTTTTTGGCTGTATACTACAGCAACAAGTCACCAACGCAAAGCTTAATAAATTCCATGATGATCCAACACTGACAGCAGCACCCCAGATGGACGAACACAAGGGCTGACGTCCAACAGTGAAGTAACACTTCTGTATGTCTTGTGTAAGAGGACTGCTAACTGCGGACACAACACAAGACTTCAGACGGACAGTGTCATCAAGAATCTAGATATTAACAATCATACTTAAAGGTATCCTTATGAACCATGGTGTGGTGGTGTTTTTGTGTACACAAACATGGTCCTCTGGCTGTATTTTCTTATTTCTTAATTGTGCTCGGGATATTTCTGGGACGTTTGGTCAGTAGGTATGTAGTCTCCAGCCAATAATCCAGCACAGGTAAGGGGCAGGGGGTGTGGCTTCTATAGGTGCTCCACCTATAAGGCGGGGCCATGTTTGAATGTTGTGTTTACAAACAGCAATTGAAAATCTTGCATAGTGCACCTTTAAAAGATTGCATTGATGCAAAGGTGTTGAGGTGTAAAGGTTTGACCGGTATCTCCGGTCAAAAGGTTGTAGCTTTAAAGATGTTAACACTTGATGAAAGAACAGGCGTGCTATCTACATTGTTTACATCAACAGTTCAATTACTGCAATTTTTGCAATGGGGTTACAAATACAGTGGTGTATCCGGACAAAGTATCGTGGAGCATAAGCAAGGAATTAGTGCCAGCAAACACCATCTGTACAATAAATCTCTCCAAGCCATAAAAGTGTGTCTTAGTCCATGTCCCCGGTCCCCCACCTTTCCTCTGGTGAGTTTACCTTATACTGCACTAAAGGTGAAGCTGCTCTTGAAATTGATGAATTGGTCTTTTATGGTCCTCCCTGACGGCTCACTTTTGTTCAGCCAGTTCTTTCGTCCGAGTCTGTCAGCCGCTCTGTTTATTCTTCGCTCTGTGGGTTTTCTGAAGCCCGGCCGATGGCGGGAGCCTGTGGGTTGCTCGTGCAGTGGTTCAGCTGGGCTGACAGGTTCTTGTATCTCTGAGGAAGGTTTCAGGAGTGACACGTCATCCATCTTGGTCCCTGAGGGGGGTTTTGCTTCCTTCTTTAATGACAGGCACATGGTCTATATTTGTATGTGTGTGGAGGGGGTTCCACATCTTGTAGCACCAAAGGCTCAGTCAGAGCACAATTACCTCCCATGAGCCTCTCTGCTCAAGGTGACCGCACTGCTCAGTGATGTCATCGCTCTCTCATCGCATTGTGATGGGGTTGAGCATGATGACCTGGCACACAAAAGTAACAGAGTACTTTGTTCATGCAATTAACACCATTTTGTGTAACAATACCCTCGCTGAATAAATTTTTTTTTACCTGTTTTCTACAACATAAAACCTGTTCCTTTAAATAAAATCTGTGCCTGCAGAAATCAACACTAAGCTCAGCATATTAAAGCAGAATCAAAACGCCCATTCCTCGCTCCTTGCGTGTTGGGTTTTTAAATATTTTGACTAATTTGCTAATTGGTGCGCTTTTGTAAGAAACTGTCAAAACGTAACACACGGTACCGAGCTTAAATACATTCTGTAAGTTTTCCTCTGAAAATCAGCAGGAAAAGAGTAAATCAGACTCCACAGATACTGTCTGGGCCTCCCCATGGGACCTAATTTCCAGTTTCTAAGTGTCTCAGATTTATTTCATTCACTTATGTTTTCATGCACTAGATGTTCTCGTGTGTACTAAGAGGCCACAGGAGCGTGAACTAGATTTAAAAGGCTAGAAATTCTGAGAATAACAACTTAGATTGTATCTCACACAAAACTATTGTGTTAATAAAGGCCTTGAAAAATCCCCCAAGGTTTCTTAATGAGCGAGGCTTCAACCAAGATGCAACAGAAAAACTATGCTGGTCATCCTCTTCCACCGGCTGGGTTTTATAACTACTATCGTAAATGAATGTCTAAACAGAAAAAATCATTACATCATCACAATTCCCACAATCCTTTGCTCATAACTGAAACGAAAGGCTTTACTTGCTACGTTTAAACATATTTTAACTTAGCATGTTCAACCTGAAATTGGTACCTGCTAATGGTATTGCTGTAATTATCACCTCCCCTCATTTTGAATGGGAGGTGATAACTGAGTTGCCAGGGCAGCGTGGCCGAGGGGGCAGGGCCTCGGAGGAGAGTTACATGTAACTTGTTTGTCTTAATATGTGGGTATGTGTTTGAAGAGGCAGTGGATTCGCTTAACACAGAAGCGAGCTCTCATTATAAACATCTCTCTGTTGGCTGGCAGTGAACGCTGTCAGTTGATCCTTTCCTCTGCATGAAAGTATGCCTAATTAGTCAGCAAATCTCCAGTTTCCAAACGATAACGTTTTAAAAAGACACATTTTTACTCACACCATGACAGAAAATCTCCCAGCTCTCTGGGGGAAACATTATTCATGTATTTTAAAAAACATCATTCATCTGTTTTAGATTTGATGAAGTTATTTTATCTTTCAAATGCTTATTCTTTTCATGTCATCTGTGGATCTTACAAACACCACGCAAGCATCGCAGAGGTGGCAATAAATATGTCTTAACAGGGTGAAGTGAGCTGTCAGTCATTTTGATTAATGGCCGAGATGTTTTTGAATGTATGTTATCTAAACTGTGCAGTCAGCACGTCACGAGTCAAAGCAGATATCAGTAAATGGGACGATACAACTAACATGAAATGGAAAAATGTTCTGACATGGGCCTGCTGACACACACTCATCAGAGACTCACATGAGTTTCACACCTCACATCTAGATCAATATGGAAACAAATGTGACTGCAACAGAAAGAAAACATTTTAAAGGACCAGTTCACCCAAAAATGAAAATTTACTGTACAACACAAAATATGTTTGTCTTTTCTAAACACATTAAGTGGGGACAGATGTTGCTGTGCTTCAAAAGTGACATAAAAGCTTAAAAGAACCATAAAGCTCCATATGGGATTTTTAATAGCTTCTGTGAGGGCCAGACTGAAGTAATTCACTGATACTTCCTTTAGCTCAATGGGTAGAGTATGACACTGACAACACTAAAGTTTATGGGTTTACATTTCTAGAAAACACACAAATGGATTAATGTGTGCCTTGACTGTACTGAAAGTCAATTTAGATAAAACTGTCTGCCAAATACATATAAATAAATGTTAGATTTTGAGAGATCCTGCTCTCTGTCATATTTTATTTTTTATAAGAGCAGTGTGAATGTTCAGACTAACATCACATCACAAGGAAATAAATCAAACACGTCTGGAATGAAGCTGATGGTGTCAGAAGTTTCATTTTTTGGTGAACTATCCCTTTTAAGTTATGACAATTAAGTTATAAGGTGCACTGAGGCCACGCCCTGCTCATTCAGCGTTAACCAATGAAGTTCCACTCAATAAAGAAAAACCTGTCGAAGCCAATCAGCACTCACATCACACACCAATGACAGACGTCATGGGCTGGTCCCTAGCTCTCCTGTCGTCTCATTCTGTTGCTCTCTTGCTTCTTTATTTCTTTATTCTCTCGCTCATATCTCTCTCTCTTTATAAGCAGGGTTGTATTGACAGCATCTGTCAGAGCTGCAGACGGTGACTAGGGCTGATCTCCTCGAACCATAAGCATCTCCCACTGGAGACAGAAGGTCCTGACTTTGACCACACTTACAGCCAAAAAAGTAGTTCAAAAAGGCCCTCACTCAGTCCAACACAGATACATGTAATCTCTGAACAGACTTTTTGTGAAAACTCATGACTAAAAATATATACAAATCAGACCTGTATTGATTATAGGGGTTATGTCATGAGAACATATATCAAATTTTCCTTAATCTTTGGAAATAAATGAGTTGTAACCGGACCACAGGGGAATATAAAGAGTATAGATGATCAGATCATATGTACAATGTACAGACACCCTTTGGTGCCCTAAATGTAAAGCATCATTCGTTTCAGGCGCATTACACAGTCTGCATTACTCAGAAGATGCTCCCCAAAGCTTTGTGTTTGAAAACAAGCATGAACTGAGAGGAACTGTGAGTCAGTGTCAGAGTTTAGGTGAGTTTAGGTAAATTTAAATCAGAAAGTAAAAAATGCCAAAGACAGAAACAGGGGAGCTAAACAAACAATACGGCTTCAGTATTTGCCCTTCATCTTTATCAGTGCGGCTGTTTGCCTCTGATCCCATTTGCCATGCTCCTGAACAAAGACGGCAGCGAGAGAGAGAGAGACAGAGAAATCACACCCAAAAGCCCCTGTTGAACCATCAAGAAACAGGCTTTGTTGAGACAATGCTAGCCGGGGGCTGGCGAAAAGATGGGTGTATTTAAACAGCCAATAAACACTGTCCTCCAGAGGGCAAAGAGGAATAAGTGAAGGAGAGTTTAAAGCTACAGTTCATCCGAAATTGAAAATTCTGTAATCGTTTACCCACCGTCATGTCGTTCCAACCCCGTGTGACTTTGTTTTTCATGGAACACACATTTTCCATATCATGAAAGAGGTCCCTATGATGCACATGCTGTATTTAAAGTATCTGGAACCAAAAGCCACACAAAATGTTTTGCAAGAAATAAACTGAAGTAAGTCATAAATTAAAGGTAGGGAAGGCAATTTTGGAGAGGCTAGCAATAATTGGTCATGTGCCTTACATAGAAGATATATATTAATATAAATATATTTAGACCACTTTCACAACTTTTGGCCCACTAGCTACAATGATCCTTTTGTATCTTTTAAGATGCCTGAAAGCCTCAGTCCCCATTTACTTTAACTGCACAGAAAGAGACGACCATTGGAAAGCTTTAAAAATTTCCCATTTTGTTTTTCAGTTTGGAATGACTTGAGTAAACGATGACTGAATTTCCCTTTTTGGGTGAACAAATCCTTTAACCACGCCTCTTTAAACCTAATACACATAAACATATGAATGATCGCAGAAATGCACGCCCCGTCAGATGCGCTACGCAACGCCTATGCACTGTGCAATGGGTTTAGGAAGCTATTCTCTCTAAAGCCTGCATCTATGCAATGCTGGATTAGTCAGATTTACAGAGATTATGAGCTGCCTGTCAAGGTCATGCTTTTCTGAAACAGTTTAATTCTTGGGACGGGGGTGTCAGCTTTAAATTATACTCATTAGCTCTTTAAAGGGGCTGCCTGACTCATGCACCCATCACTGGAATCAGATTCTTTAAAAATGAGAATCAATTAAGACAATGATTTGTTATTTACATTTACGCATTTGACAGACATTTCTGTCTGGGTGGTGTACACGGGGTGTTGAACTTAACATTTATCATGGGGTAGGTCACAGAACACAAAAGCTGCTGTGTTGAACATGGCACAGAGCTTTAAATGTGTTCTGTGAGGACTGAAGGACTAATGCAGTGTTTTGTAGAGCCCCAAAAACGTATCTGGACACTTAAACCAGATTTAAAACTGAATATTAAAAAAATCAAACCAAGTGCAATGTATTTTAAAGATACCAAAAGCAAAATAGTTTACTACTTTACTACTTAAATATAAAACAATGTTTATGTGTATTTGGGTCCTGATATGTTAATGTAAGTTAGTTTGGGCTTTGTTCCAGAACCTAATGAATCGCCTACCTCAACAGCCCTTTTTATTATAGGCATGTTTGCAACAAGCAGCTAAGCAGCTTAAACATTATGTTGCCTTTTAAGATACCTTGTTTTTGGAACCACATGTATTCTTCACGGATAAGGCAATTCTAGAATGCATTGTGAAAAAAAAGCTCAGTAAAAAAAAAAAATCTAAATATACTTCATTCACAACCAAAAACAGTCTATTACATATGTAAAAATATAAATATAATTACAATGGACTTTTATGCCAAATATCTGTGTACTATATATTTTTATGCCTGTGTGTATACATTTAGTCTGCTAAAGCACGTTTCCTGACGTATTTCACATTTACATTTTCACACAGGTTAATAAAACTATATATAATATTATATACTATATATAATATAATATTTAACTTGTGAATATAAAATATGAATCTTCAAATGCTCAAACGTCAGCATAGCACTAAATCTGAAAAAAGTAATGCTTGATTAGTTGTATAAGGACAGAGACAGACACAGACAGACAGAGAGACAGAGACAGACAGACAGATAGATAAAAGTGACTTTGTATTGGTCATTTGATGACATAAAAGGTTGAAATCAGAGGGTCATTGGACTCTTCAGGCCGGTAAGCGTGAGGAATAAAACCTTTGATGAAGTTTGATTGTCCCTTTGAAAGCAGGAGAAGGTACATTTTTAAAGCATATTTTTGGTTTAATCTCTCTTTCAGCTCGGTGCCTTTGGATCCTGGTGGGTTTGGATAGAGTTTAAATGTTAGCTCAGTGGGTGAGAGATCTCTACTCATCCTGCCCTTTGATGACTGCCACCCTTAGAGAGCGAGCAAGAGAGAGAGAGAGAGAAAGAGAGAGAGAGAGAGAGAGAGAGAGAGAGAGAGAGAGAGAGGGAGAGATTGAGAAAGACAGAGAGAGAGAGAGAGAGAGAGAGAGAGAGAGAGAGAGAGAGAGAGAGAGTGTTCCTTTTAAATCTTTTAACAGGCAAATTAATAATCAGAGGGTCCGTTTTCAGTTTTCTCACTACAAAGCAAGAGTTTATGTGTAAACAGCTGAGCTTTGAAGAGACAGACAAATTCTGTGAGACAGAACGAAATGAACAAGATGCTGATCAGACAAGCAGGAAGCTGATCAGACACCACCCACAGCAAACCCCCCCACACACACCCCCACACGGCTGTCATAAAGCAAGGTCCTGCTAATTTGAGATTATTCTTTATTTTTGTGCACAGAAATAGTGATGAAGACAGAAAACAGCTCATTCATAACCTATTAATGAAAATTTACTTTGTGTTTTTTGTTGTAGCTTTTATTGTAAGAATATATTTTGACATGTATTCACTGTGAAAATATAATTGTTCAGTGAACCCTTATGATTTCATGTTTTAAAACAGAATACCAGAATACTTCTTCTGCTTTTAAACATACAATGAACATGAACATTGGATATGTAAAAATAGATGTACCAGGAACACCAATCAAAGTAACTTACATTTACATTTAGGCATTTGGCAGACGCTTTTATCCAAAGCAACTTACAGTGCATTCAAGTTATACATCTTTCTTAGTACATGTGCTCCCTGGGAATCGAACCCACGACCTCTTGCACTGCTAACGCAATGCTCTACCACTGAACTACAGGAGAACTTAGCTCCACACGAGCCGCAGTAACTATTCAAAATCCCTGGAGTTGGAAAATTTAGTTACAGAACAGAATGTATTGAATTCAATGTCAATAAGAAACAATCTGCACACAAAAGACCTTTCTGAATTCCTGCAGCTCTTTTTGAAAACAGTTTCCTGTTTCTTTCTACAATGTAAAGTTCATGCTTAGTAGACTTACATTAGTAACTATCAATGACTCTCAGTTTCTGATCTTTTCCCGTCATTTTGCTCTAACACTCAAGATCTTTCACACTATTCAAATCAACCCACAAAAATGTCCACATTCTGTACGGTTAAAAAGAACCAAAGGCTTACTGAATCTTGAGACATGAGCCACCACCCAGTAAACTTTATAGTGATGTTATACTGATCGCCTACCCTACCTTTAATCTATATAAACAGCTTGTATCTGTTCCAGCTTGAATGCTGGGACATTCTACTATCATCTCAGAATAATTTTAAAGTTGAAATGTTGCTACTTTAAAACTGATTCAAGACCTTCTACCTCTATGTCATTTTATCTTGCTGTCTTCTGGAGCTCTGAGCTCCTCTCAGGTTCTGCTGGGTGCTCACTGGCTGTCCTTCACACCTGGCTCTCAGCAGTAGCTTTCAGCCCACTCATAGCTCACCCATCTGTACTGGCACACTTGTTGTGTGGCCATGCACATCAGCAGGCCCCCAGACTGCATGTCTAAAACTCAGACAGGTGTGAGGACTCTGACAGGCAAAGGGGCCACTGAGACCAAAAAAAAAATTCAAATGCACACTACCGCTCCCTCTAAATTTACATGTACTATGCAAGATTTTAATCATCAGTATGTTGATAAAAGTATGTCAGAGATGACTGGATGATTTTATCTTGAACTGTTCATTCAGCAATGCTTTTAGGGCTAATATTACCCACAGTTTCTTGCCTTTTTTCTGTGGTTGGCTCTAAAACTCCTTTAAAAGTGTGGCGATGACATGGAGGCCAAATCTGCCACAGTAGTTTGTAAAAGTATGAACTTGTTTATAAATATACTTACGATAACGCATTTAGTTACATGCCAACACTCACATGCAAAAGGAAACATATTATATAACAGGAAAAGTTTATTATATTTAAGTGTCTATTTTAACCATTATTATATTTACGTATATTTATTATATTTATAATTCTATGTTGTGGCTGGGCGTCTTAATACTGTGCACTAAAATGTGTCTTAGTACAGTCCAGTGGTACTTTTTATTTAGTCATGGGCTCAAGATCCAGAGAAAACACAAACCGATAAAATATATTCTCTGCACTGCAGGTCACTTCTTGCTAATAAAATGAATGTGTTTGCCAAGTACATAATTTGCAAACGCAAGACTTAATGCTAAACAGAATCGTTTGATATACAGATGAATGACCAGAAATGAAGCCCAAAACACAGCACACAGAAACGAGCCAAAAATATGTTTGAGAAACACAATGAAATGCTAAAGAGGGATAAAGGAAGACTTCCTTTGACAGGGGATCAAATGGACATTTTTTATTCTGTCTGTTTGTATTCTCCTCTCTCTCTCTCTAAACCCCCCGCACAGGCCTTTATTTTTATCTTCATGGATACGCTTACGGCAATGTGACTTTGTCTTATTTCACGTCCAAAGATTGCAATTGCAACACTATCGCCGGCAGCTGAACAGTCAAAAGTGATCCAAACCAAAGATGAAATGCACGGAGCAAAAACAGCCCTTTGAAATGCACTATCCATTCATGAGCACAACAAACCAAAGTCTGTCTGCAGTGCAGGACCTGACTGAGCAATGCATTGTGGGTAAAAAAACTCATCGTGCTCAGGGTTGGCAACCAGAGCTTCTCAGACACCCGCAATGGGTCCCTAACAATTCTCAGGAGGCTTCTATGAATGCAGGACCAAATTTCGGACCAGCTTCTACATTTCCATGCTACCAAAGCAGGTCTATTAATGACTGCACCACAGGCAGCCCCGCAGGCTCTTGGCACTGCTGCGATGGCTTTACTGACTGTTCTGACATGCGTGGTCTCAGGAGAGGTGCAGGAGAGAGCAGTGAGTCACATAGCTGCAGGGCCGTTGTGACAGGCCTGACAGACACACACTCGCCACGCAGAAGAGAAAGCATGCATTCAGTCTAAAGAACGGCCTGAGGTTGCATTTGGCCAACGCATCTCTATAAATTTACGCAATATGTCTCGGGGAGCTGGGCTGCGCAACACTGGAAGCTAATTTATGGCAAATGTAATTTATTGGATTAACAATTTATAGCATTAAGAATGGGCATCTAATTGCTAACTGCCTAGAAATTAAACATCATAAAATGCCATGGTCTAGCGCACGCGGTCTAACACGTTACACCGGGGTGCGTATGTGGGTGGCAAGAGATCAAATCTCTTCACAAAGCCGACAAGTAGTTTTACATTGTTAGCTATATACAATTAAAGGTAAAGAGTGTATTTTCTGTGCCAATAGTCACCAACCTACTAAAACAGGAGAATTTGATGATGTTAAGTGATACATTTTAACATTACATAATGACGCTAACTAGGAAAAGCTAAGAATTACTAAGAAAAGCATTTTTTCCTTTGCATCAATTGAAATTTTACATAAACCATAAACATGTATTTTATTTCTATTTTAATTTCACACTCATGTCATCTATCTTCTCTTAAATGAGTGTAGTGCTGATTCATCAGCCACATCTTAATGGACTGCGTTCTGTTGATCAGCCCAGTGAGTTTGGTACACAAGTCTGCCGGCGGGCTTCCCGGGGGCCATCGAGTGTCGACTTCATTTAGCCTGTTCCATTTCCCACACTGAGAGAAACACAGTCTATGGCCTACTGAAGCATAGTGGAACCACAAAAACACCTTCAGGAGGCTGATTTACCTGGGGCCGTTTCCACGGCAACACACCCCCAGGGAGGTCTAAAAGACAAGCGTGAGGATACGAGGACCTCCATCCCCCTCTAATTTATTCAAGGGAAAAGATGGAATTTTACGGAATATAATATATAAGAGAGTGTTTTTCAAGCATGCGGAGAGGAGAGGGAAAAAACCTGGATTGTTTTTCCAAGCTGCACGTCTTCTAACCTTTTCAACAAAGATTCATCTCTTCTCTCGTCTTCAGTCCGCCCTCTTCCTTTTTCCACAAAGAACTGCCCAGCAAAGGTAGAGCAGAGAAAGAAAACAACACACAGAAATCACTGTCACACAGTGGCTGGATGTGTTAGCCTGCAGTCTTACACATGTACAACAGTCTGACCGCAGTTTAAAACAGGATCTGCTCGTGTCTCATTTGCTTCTTGTTCTTCCTGCTGAGCTTCAGCTTAATGTGATAGAAGCTCAGTAAAAGCACAACTGAGGAAACTGTTTTGCTCTGAGGTTGCTCCATCATAGCATACAAAACTACGAGTTCTCTGATATGTTTCGGTTAGGTATCAACAAAATCTCCTCCTGTTTCTCCTCAAATTCCTTTACAGTAAGAGTACAGAGGCATAAATGAATGCAGAAAGCAAAACACAGATAAAAATTGTTCATACTGAAATATTAGTATGATTGATTTGACAGTTTGAGACTTGACTTTCTTAAAAGCTCTATACAAGACATGTAAGTTTACTGCAGCCTGTTTCTCAGGGGGAAAGTATGTGAAGCAGATTTCCATCTCCATTTAATCTCATTGCTGTCTAGGAGAAACAAAAGAGATGCTAAAGAAATCTCATTTGTGATGTTCTTTTCTATAGCAAGACCCTGTTGTGTTTGTTTAAGTTTACAAAGAGCAATAACCTGTGTACGTTAAAGAATATGAAGAAAAACAGTCTCATGACAAGGCAGGCTGTGGATGTGGGTATGTGTGTGTGTCCCATCTGTATGTCTAGCATTCAACCTGCCCTGTCCATCTGTCCATCTGTGCCAATGCTCACACATAATCTCACGTGGCCAGAAACAACATACAATCATTAATAAACATAAAAACATAACAACCGGTTTGGACAATAAAATGCTGAAGCTCAAATATGCTGTCAAAGTCTAAGAAAATGTTAATAATGAACACACACTGGCATGAGAGTTCTGCACAACTGAAAATATACAGTGATCTAAATGTCTGAAACTACTAGTTAAAATTATATTATTTTGCATTTGTTCAAACCACAGACTGTGGCGCTTGTTGCTTCCTTGTGCCATGACTAAGATCCAACATTATAAAAACTTTTTTTCACCTCATTCTGAAGTTCAAACTTTAAACCTAAAGCTATTCAAAAGACTCTTATTTAATAATCAATTCTGATCTTTAATCCAACTGAAAACAATTTTACACTTTCCCACAAAGACAGAGGTCACTGAATAACGTTAGTCTCTGAATTTAGCAGCTTCTTCCTTTTAAATGCTCGGAGAATTCACGATTTAGTGGTGAATGTAATATTTCATAATTGCACGGTTTCATTTTGGCAGTCATAGGTGAGAATAAAGAGATGGAGTTGAAAAGAAGAAAAATATATTCTTTTAAGCACCCGTTTATAAAAACTAGTAAATAGGAGGCGTGACAAATTTGGAATGAGGTTAGAGTAAATACACACTGGAAAAGTTTGTGTTAACACCCCTATAATTGACCCAGTTCAGAAAGTCTTACTATCAAAAAAACGACTGAATTAGTGTGATGTCATCACCGCTCAGGAGAGACTGCACAGGTTCAATGCATTACACCTAATTACTAACTTCTTAACCAGATTTTGACTGTCACTTTCTCTGGTTTTGATACGAATTCTTGCGAGCGTGAGAAAGTTCTGACAGCTGTAGGAAAGAATACCAAACAATAATGATCTCATGCAATTTACTTCCAAGTGCAACAACAAGAGTCTCTCCAACGTCCAGCATAAAGATGCTTGTGTTTGATTCAGAAGAACTTTCCCAACCGCTCGAGTTCTGCTTCACAGACACATTCAATAAAAAAACATGCATGGTTTTTATTTTGAAGAAATGCCATTTTTCGGCATATTTTCTCCCTGTAGTGAAATTATTTCTGTTTCATTGTTCATGGGTAGAATGGGGTAAGAGATCTTCTCTCTGTAGGACGGTACAGGTCCATACATTGATCATGATTGCACTGTGTATCTATCTGTGCAGTGCTCTCACAATACAACAAGGTCTCTTCAGATTCATAAGCATGAAAAATGGATGAATAAATGCATGAATAAACAGTATGGAGAGGAAACATATTCATGAGATGAAACATTTATATTTGCATTCACAACAAAGTGGGTATTGCAGCTTTCCTTCCAGTAAATATTAAATAAAGGACACACTGATAGAGATGAATTGAATACATTTCCACAGGCGCAGAGCCTTCAGTTCAAACCTCAGTCTAAACCGTTACTGCTACAGCTGACCTTGCTGAGTCCAATCTGAATCAATTTCTTCTCTGTGTGAATTGTGAAGTGTTGTATTTCTAATAATACAGGCCAACAACAATGTTGTCAGGAAGCACAATTTCAAAACTACACATTATATATGAAGTAAACTTTTAAATCATTGAGAATAATTGTTTTCATCTATACTCCTCATTAAACACAATCTTACAAAATGTAATAACTCTACAGGAGATTAACTGATGTCCATATTTACTAGTGAATCTTTCCCAAAACACAACACTTTGGTTTAAGCAATTATAGAGTAACATATTTAAAGTCAAAATGCAGCTTTTTTTAATGGAATTGTTTAGTTGTGCTGGATACTGTAGGTCAAGTCGTTTATTACTTTTACTGTTTCTCAAAGTTAGAAACTTGAGCAAACTTGAAACACCTCAAATGATAAAACAGTCAAATAAATCTACAACAAAAGGTCATATTTAGAGAGCAGAACGTCACAGTAACTCGGGGGCGAGGTCTTTTGACTTGTGTCTGTAAGCAGTCACCTAGCAACCACCAACAGCATGCTAGTAACTGGTTTTGCAAGCACCATTCAGAGCTTCAACTCGGTTACGAGTCAGATTCAAACGTCTGTCTTCTACACAGGCACTTAGGCTCAATGTGTCAGAACATTCCTAGAACAATCAAAACATTTTTAACATTTTTGTTACCAGAAAACGGTCAGAAACATTCTTACAACCTAAATTGTTAGCTGGGTACATCGTAAAACGCTCACTTAAGTTCAATCAGGCTGGAGTTCTTCAGTCATGTTTACTTTACACAAGCAGATGCTCGTATGAGCTTTTGACACATCAAGCCATGTGGAAAAAGTTGCTTTCTTTCTCTCGCTTTGATCACCGTGTACAACAGCCTGAAAAAACAACCCCTCAAGTTCATCATGCTGCAAATAATTACCAGAGAAAGGTGGATCGCCTGAAGGAGCTCAGAGTAAATGGAAAGTTTTAGCGGCTAATTTTCAGGACTCCCAGCTGCTTTGAAGTCGCTTAGCTACGACAAAGGACTGAAGAAGTTTGGATTTTATCTTTCGCACTATTTGATACGTTTTCGCTCTCACATATATATCTCTTACCGCTTCCTTGTTGCGTTTTAAATATTAGTGTGCTCTTACAAGTAATTCCGGGTAAGCAAACCTACATTACTCCAGCGTAGTCAGCACCTTGTAAAAAATACATATAACCACCTCCGTATGACAGCCTGAATCATTTTCTGGCTCTAAAAATGCCAGCACTCAGTTAAAGATGGAAGCCGTCCCCACAGTACCTCAGAGCCTCATGGTCCCTTACGATTCTGCCTGACTAGATTCATTAAGGCAGAAGGAAATCTCTCTTTGACACAATGCTCTGCATGCCAGCTGATAAGTCTAGCTCGTCTCCTGTGCTCCACGGAGAGCTAAAGATACTTGAGTAGCCTATGACTTCCATTCCTCCAGGGGAAATGTTGAAACTTTATGCAGTGGCAAGCGTATACTCACAAGCAAAACTGCTTTAATGATTCTCAGGTCAAAAGAAACCTGCTGCTCTCGGGGGAAGGAGAATGTATCATCAAAAGTCAAGGGAACCGAGTGACTGCAAACAAAGCAGTTGATCTCACTTGCCACAGTTTGACGCTTACTTTATGTTTACATGCATTTTAAGAGTTTGATCTTCATTCAACTGAAACCAGATTTGTCTTTGTAAAATGTAAATGCTTTAGCCTAACTGAAATCATTTTCTAATAGATCTAATAGGTCAACTGTGCATGCAAACACACTGACTGTTGAGAACTTGTGAGACTGTGAGACTACAGTCTTTATCTATACAGTCTTTAAGACATGAATCTGAAAAGCAGGTGACTTCAGAAGGCAGGTGTCTCTATGATCTCCATTTAATCTCACTGACATCCAGGAGAGCCAGCTGAGATATCTCACTAGTGATTGTTCTGTCCTTTGAGGTATTTTGTCAGTTATTTTCTAATCCACATTTTAAGGAGGCACCGCCTCTATCCCTTTCTGAGAGATGATGCTGGCATCTTACTGTGCTTCTCCACATTGCTTTTCTTTTCTATATGTACTTACTGTCTCTCTGAGGATTTGTCTCTGAATTTCTTGACAACAAAAGGATATTCTCTTTGAATCTCTGAAGGCGCTGTCAGATTAAATTGCACACAACTTCCACCATAACACCAGATGTAACACCTCACTCTGATCTCCTATTTGGCTGTCGGAACAAACACAGATATTGGGACAGCTGTGGCGTCAGCCCAGCCGTTTAACACCTACCTCCAGTGCCACGCAGCACCGCCCCTCGCATGCCGCAGCCAAGAGCCCTTTACGGATTTACCCACAGGACTCTAGCTTTTAAAACCTGTCGGGAAAAGTTAAACACAACATTCCGCACAAATAATAAGCACCATTTGTATTTTTCTAAATATTTTGCTTTCCTTTCCTGCCTGTTGGGAGGAGAGAGCTGCAGGGAAGTTTTTCCTACTAAAGATGTTGACCTTTACAAATACAGTTGTGTGTCAGCCAGGCTGGCCTCCCTGTGCTGCAATTTCATCTGTATTTCCATTTCTTTTATTTTAAATGTTCACCCACAGCTCATATTTGTGCTTTTATGCGAATTAAGAGCGCGTTCTGATGATAGGCAATTATGATGGCGAGTTGAATGTTTTATGTGGACATTCTACATGTCTTTAGCATTATAATGTCCTGAAAACGCATACGCACAAATGAAAACAGACAATCATATACAAACCACGTACTGAAAGAACGGTTATAAACACCAGAAGGAAAATGTCAGGATTCAGATGTTGCTCTTTCACACCTCAAACGGTAGTGTACCTTCAACCTTGTCTCAGATGTTTCTTCTAAAATTCTTTAAAAGAAATAAAACAGTACAAATTATATACAAAACTATGAAATTAATGTGAAGCCCAGACATTAAACTTGTTATTGGAAGAATTGAATCAGAAATGTCGGGATTGGCGTCTTGGTAAATCTGAGCACCGTTACAGACCGTTACAGTTACTGAAACTGTGGGAGGAGACATGTGAGATCACTAAGGAGAAACATCTAAATCCTTAGAAGTCAAAATTCTATCCATTTCATCTCATCGCTGTCTGCAAGAAACACCTGAAGTACTAACACATGTAATTTGTGATGCTTCTTTCCATGGGCACACCTGCAGACACACACGCAGACTGACACATGTAAACACAGTCATGCTCATACAGTCGTGTACTTATTAAGATCTCCTGCTTCACCAGAGCAGCAACACCCTTTGTGTGTCAAAATCAGTTGATATCTTCTCACTTTTACACACAAACACACTCAGTGGGGGGACTCATGCTGTGTGCCGGGGGACAAGGGTGTTGCATTGTACCAGGGGTGACAAATGAAAGCTGGCATACTAAGAGAAACAGCAGCTTATTTGGTATGCTAATGTGAGAAGAAAGAAAACACAGAAGGTTGAAACGCAGCCCACGCAACAGACATCAATTCACTCCAAGTGGCTCGAGCCTTTCCTGGAGTCTCCAGACTAACTCACTGGGAGAGCACTGGCATCCACCTGGGAATCCATCTCTTTTGACAGCATCTATTGTTCAGGCATGTTTTAAAGCACAGACGGCAGCTCGGGTCTCAATAAGAGCAGCACACTAACCTTGGCAAAGGCGCACTGTTAGCGGGTTGCCATGTCGTGCAAATGTCCACCAATCTTTCAACTATATTACTATTATTATATACTATTTAATACTTAAAACAATTCACACACAAAGAAATGAATCAAAACATGCTGTGTTTGAACTGCTGTACCTTCACATGAGATGAAGACTCTAGTCATATCAGTAGGTTATTAAGAGCCGTTTGATTCTACATAGAGCAGGCCGCCTCATGGGGGCTGACATGTTGAGATCACATGACCAGCTGAATCTCCCTTAACTTACATAGCATCTATTATAAGGTCATGTCATAAGTTTCAGCATTCAAGAGGACTGCCATGGAAACTAGCACAACATAAAGAAAAAAATACAGAAGGTACCTTTAATAATTAGAAACAGTCCAGAGGCGTGGACTCCTAAAACTGCTTTTAATTCATCCAAGAGAGCTGCTGTTGAAGAACGCTGTAAAGTAGAGCTCTCAGTGTAATCTAGGGCAGATGCAAGAAACATATTGAGATACACTGAGAGGTTCTATACAGCTAATAAACTGCAGCGTGGGGTTTTAAACCACCTAAAGGATGGGTTTCAGTCGTGAAGCCCCAGCAGCTATAAAGAGTTTTAAAGTTCAAAAGCGGGCAACCCAGCTAACAGGGAACAGTCTCAGAACATTGGCCAACGTTCTTTAAAAGTTCTCTTAGTTATTAAAAATGTTCTTGTAATAACAATAGTAACGTTTTTAACATTATATATCGCATGTATCAAAAACGTTATTCTTAAGTTGTTAGTGAAATGTTTTTAAATGTTACAGAATTAAAATGTTTAAATGACGTTCTCATAACCAAGCGATAACATTAATATAACATGTTTTGAATGTTCCTAGACCATTGAAAAAAGTTTTTGTAACACAAAAGTTTTTGTAACACAAAAACTGCATGTGCCACTTTTATCTCAGTCTCTGTTTACACCCTCATGAGGTCTGTTGATCTGGAATGCAGCTGGTCTGTATTTTAGCACAAAGAAAGTTTTTTTAACACGTATCAAACCAAACATGCCAATTTAACTGCAGTGCGTTCAATAAAACGATTCTGCACAGTTATTATGATAATATATCCACATGTGAAGTAAAAAACGCTTTATGTGGATTTCAGAATTATAACGTCTTCTCATGAGCTGTTGCAGAGTGCATAAATCTTAAAAACAATCTAAGCACCCCAATAAATGATACAGAATGATTTTGAAGCTTATTAGGCATGCATTAGTTACACACACACCTGTGCTCTTTTTCTTAAGAAAAGATGCGCATGCACACACAACTGAGGGGAGATTGTTGAGTCTAACGGTAAGATCCACACGAAGACAGAGTGTCAATACAAAGCAATTTAAAGGTGCATGAGAAATCGACCCCCCAGATAACAGGCAATTTCTCTGCTCCGATGACTCCTGCAGACAGCCAAATAACCACAAAAACCAGAAGAGAAAGTCCACTGCTGAGCAGCTGTGAGTTAGATCACGTTGCATTGGTTACTGTGGCAGATTCACAACAGTGCCCTCTCTCTCTCTCTGCCTGTCTGCTTCTCTTTCATTTTCTGTCCATCTCCCCTTTAAACGCACACACATTCAAGGCACTACGACTTGAGTCTTTAAAACAGCAGCCTAAAACTGGAAGATGGAAAGGTGTAAGAATTGACTTAAAGGTTTAAGATTTGGTGCTGAGTTACATCAGAAAACAACATGGCTGATGGACTCTATTGACGTGAGCTGTAAGATACTATGGATTCTTTAGGTACAGCATACATGGGGTGTGTTCACAATAAAATATTAGCTACTATTGTTGGCAAACCCTACTTTTGTCTGCTGGAAAGAGTATGCAAATGTTCTGACCTACTAAATGTGACACTCTACACTTAGTGTTATAGTTTTACCAACAACATACTCATTATTTGATTAAATTTGTTACTTTTGCCTTTCTAGCACCATCTCTGTTTGAAACAGAGATAGCGGGTTAATTTACATACTTAATTTATTACAGGTTAATTTACATACTTTTCCTTACATATTTTGAAGTGAAAGTAAGCCAAACTAACCTTTCCCAGGAAATCGGACCCAACAGCTCAAATTATAAATCATTATAATAAATGTATAGTTGTGAATCAATGTCAGATAAGATGTTTTGAACACTGTTCTGTCATGTACTTGCTTAAAAACTTTTAAAAAAAATCACGTTTTTGTTGCGCAGATAGAAATAACATCAATCATTTTGAACAACAACCAGTTTTTGGAGAGTGAGAACGTAAGAGAATTTTCTTTTTTTGGGTGACCTGTTCCTTTTAAAGACTCTCTTTAACCTGGTGATTTAATTGTTGCCTTGCATTTTGTTACAAAAGTGTGCTGTTATTGTGAGCATGCTACAGTCACAGAAAGCCATTATTCAAGAATTGTTGGTGCTCTCACAGACCTGTCAGCTAACAGGGAATTAAGCTTAAAGACTGACACTCCCTGCAGGCAGTGTTTGGTAATAGGGCGGGTTGTCAATCACAAAACATTTCTTGAAGCTTGAAGACAGCCAGTCTACATTTCAATGTTTGGGTGAAAGCGAGGTTACAGGAAATCTCTCGACATTTATAGATTTTTTTAGACATGAGAATGCATACATTTTTCAGATATGCATGATATATTGCACATGTACATTCTTAAAGTAAAGGTGTTTCACAATGCCATAGAAGAATCATTTTTGCCTGTATGGTTCCATTACATAAGAACCTCTTTCATCCGTAGAACCTTTTTGTTTTACAAAAGGTTCTTTATAGTGTAAAAGGGTTCTTTAGACTATGAAAAGGTATGAAAGAAATGGTTCTTTGGGGAACCAAAAATGTTTCTTTGACAGCTTTGCTGTGAAGAACCTTTTAAGAACCTTTCTGAGTGTAATCAGAATGATATTTATATACACACACACATATATATATATATAAATACTGGAGGTTAAATAATTCAGTGACTGGCTGGCATGTTCAAGCATTGAGAGATATTTGTATTTGAAAAGTATTTGTAAAAGTTAAAAAAGAACTGATGTTAGAACAGTCAAAAACACTTGGCAAAGCAGCACTTACACACCTTGTTTATCTTATAACATTTGTCTGAAAGGCCTATTTTTTGAGGAACTGTTGTGAGGTGTATCTTTAGCATGAGAAGTGTGAAATATAAAACCTGATATCACACGTTTTGTATTAGATGAAACAAAAAAACATGAAGGGAAGAGACATTACCATTACATGAGATTCATAAAACCACGTTGCAACTCATACCTCAGGAGCTGATCAAAACGGTACTCTGAGCTTTAATGTGAGTGCCACAGAGTAAAATAAAAGGGAATACCATGAAAGATCACATCAAAGATGGTTTCTGAACATGGCACTGAAGGAGTGAGGTGTGCAGGTAAAAAGGCCACCGATGGGGGCGGACTTTCTTTAAAAAATACTTCATCATGAACCTTCTAAAACTCATGTCCTCCAAATCATATCAAATGCAGGGCTCTCAGTTCCCCAGCCCTTAAGACCAAAGAACATCTCCTGAACCCTGGTAGAACTGTCATTAGATCCCCAGAGAACATTGTCACAACTCAAGAGATATTGGAAATGAAAGTCTGAAGTTAATCTGAGTCATGCGACGGCAGGAGACAGATCACGAGTCCTTGTGTGAGTCTCTCGTCATATTTACTTCTAACAGCTCATAATAATAAGTAAAAAGGTGTGTGAACATGATGAGGTAACCATGGAAACACAGGTACAGTGTCCTCTCATTCCCTGCTGCTTTATTTAAAGGTTCTTTATAGAAGACTTCCTGACACACGCTGAGAAACATCGCTGAAGCTCAGCCAAAAAAATCAATTTTGGCTAAAATAAAAAAAAAAATCAGCTATTGAGCAATTACATATCAGATCAGTGTTCAAAACTGTCTCCTTATAATACCCTGATTCACAATGGTAAATTTATAATATTGACATATAATTTAAACTGTTGGGTCTGGGTTTGGCTGCATTTAACTTCAACATACATAAAGATAAGTTTGTAAAGCAACCTGCAATTTTATGTTTCAAACAGAGATGGCGACAGAGAGGCAAAAGTTACAGATTGTGGCTTTAAGCAATGCATATTGTTACCGTTGTCTGAAACAGGCAATCTAAACGGCGATTTTTCTAACTGTATGCAGTAAATGCCGATTATATGCGTAATGATCTTGAAATTCTTTACACCCTTCAGAAAGTTTGACAGAACTGGCTGACTGAACGGCCTGAGGATACGAGTAATTGGGAAGCTCAACTAAGAGTCTAAAGTCTCCAAGCAAAATTTTAATTATTTCTCTGACATACCTCAGAACCTGCTTAAGATATTTTCTAGATTATTCTCAGTTCAGTTAGAACATTTAAAAACGTTGTTTGTTTTTTATTGTTAGTTTTATAAAAAGAAAAACAGTTTAGCGATAAAACTAAACTCAGTAACTATGCAATTATGTAAATGTAATGTGTCCATGAATGTGTTTTGATTGTGTTGCACATCATGACAGCGATTTCGTAAATGCTTTCATGTCAATTAAATAAAAAATGAAAAGACAATCAGTTTGTTTAAGCTGGTGGAATTTCAATAGCTTGTAAGTTATACTGCGTTGGTGGGAAAACATCTCTTACACAATTAAACTACATATTTACAATTTCTGTAGAAAATATGATTGTTGTTTGCTTGTGGTTACTACAAACATTCATGTCATGATTATAGTTCCAATTCAAGGTTTAAATCTCAAACAAGTACGAACAATAATAGTGACACTTGCTTTAGCAAACACCACTGAAAAATATTACAAGGCCAACTAACCAAAATGACAACATTAAGGCAGATTACAATGACCATCACATAGTAACAGTATTGTCTTTTCAGTCTTTAACCACAGAACTGTCACCGATCTTCCTGTTCAAGCAGAACAGCACCCTCAACCACCAAATGTCACATCTTTTAAGCTCTACCTCCTGTCTCTAAAGAAGAACCTGTCCTTGAGGGTCTATAGCCATTTATTTCACAGACATGAAAACCTTCTTCTTCATCAACACGATCGCCTCAATCTTGAAGATTTTCACATGAAACACCTTTACAAATGAAGAATAAAGAAACATGGAATGTTTCCTTTAGAAGTGAAGGAACTCAGCTGATTAACACATGCCCACAGAGGTGTAGACTGCAGCCCTCAGCTTATTTCTAACTAGATATCTAAGTGAAGAACTGCTGAATTAACCAAGACTCCTCCTCTCTCTAAAGGGGAACACAGTTCAAGGTGTAAGGAATTTAGAGCTTTAACACGAAGAATCTTTTATACATGATATTTTATTTTTCTTCTCTCATTTGAGATTACGCGAGAGCCGTCCACAGAATCATTTAGCTTCACTTTCAAATGCATTCCTTTTTATATAATGAATATGTTAGATTTACATCCATACATGCATATAAAATAGTTTACAGTCATGTGTAATCATTAAAATCAAGGTCAGAAGTGGAAATATACCGTATCTTAATCGAAATCATTCTGAAGTGAGTGAATAAATAGTGAATCCATCAAACTGATTTGCAAATCAAATTAACTCTCAAACTTGCCAGTTTTCAGAAAGTAAAAGTCATTGTTTTTGGTGAGCCAAGAAATGTTACATAAACAGACCCCTAGAGAACAGAATTACACTAATTAATAATTACACTAATAAATAACACTAATTAGAAACACAACTCCAATGGATATAACTTTGTCAAGAAAGTAGCAAACAGCAATTTCAACTAATAACAACAAAGAGAAAGTCAATTAACAGACGCATTAACAAAATGGACTGAAATTAATTAAGATATGAAGTGTTTGTGTTAAAAACACACCAGGGTCATTCTACAGTTTAAAAAATTATGATTACTTAATAAATCTATCTACTGTGCTATATTAATTGCTTTGTCCTCCTCTGATTTCACACAAGGTCATAAATAATTGTATGATTTAAACAGAAACAAATTGTTCTTGATGTGCTTTATACCCAGTAATGATAATACTGCTGGACCTCATTAAAAATCATCATTACATTTTACGATGTTGTGATTTTATAATGTCTTATGCATTTCACGATGAAGGTATTACAAAAAAAAACAATACCTCAGAGGCATTCTTAACAGAGGCTGTTAATCCCTGACAACACACTGACCTATCAAAAATTCAGTTTTTTATAAAACATCTTTTACTATCAAACTGTTTGTTCAATCTACTTTTAGTTTTCAGTCAACGTGAGTTTATTTCCACTGCCCAGGTAGATGAAAATTTCACGATTTTGACTCTTTAAATGTGATCTAAATACGCCATAACCATAAGTCAACGTACAAACCTAATTAACCAAAACAGGAAAATAAATACCTCACCACCATTTATATCTACATATGAATTACTAATTCTCTTAAATGTTGAATTTGAAACTTCTTTTTTGCATTTTCCAATTCATTTTCATCTGTTATTTATAAGCAGAAATTCAGATTCATAAGGTGACTCAAAGGCCTATGGGACAGTGCGTGAGAAAAAATATCAATAAAATATCTCTCAGCTTCATTTCATTGAACTAGGTTAGCCCAAGGGGAATCTAGGTAGTTTGGCAATAACTAAATCATTGATCTCCTAAGGTTACAGTGAACTTAGAGGGTAATTTAATGATTTGCGTGTAAGGGAATATCTATACGAACTAAATCAAACAGACTTGGCTGGTCTAATTAGATTCAAGGGCTTCAACGATGGGCAGAAAATGACAAATGCAAAGTATTTCGATTACTCGGCCTTCTGTTCTATAATGCAATTTTCAAGTATGCAGTTCAAACTTCGATTTAAGGAGACGAAAGAGCCGGTTATAAACCTGAGCAAACATGCTTAGAGATCATATGGGCCTGCGTTACTATATAAAATACAGATTTATGCATCTCAAAACAGGTCAGCTTTCCTGAAACAACAGCCTTATTATATCACCCTCCTGTTCCTACACAATGCTGACTGTTACTCTGAAACAAAGAGGACGCAACTCTCCCTCGTCTGTCTGATATTTTTTAATGTGTAAATGAAAAGTTAGATGTGTGCATGGATCATCTCACACGTCAACACCCCGACTCAGACATTTATCAATGTACGACCATCAATTTAGTGCAAAATCACTGCACACGAGTCCTTTACTGGAGGACACGATGTCCTTTTCTCACAATGATCTTCCTGTCCCACTGGGCATCCCTGCCATACAGTGATAAATAAGCTCTGGGATAATGAGAGGACGTACAATGTAGGGCAGGCGGACGCTGCCGGTATGGGGGCCGCTGGGGGCCCTGGTTCTCTAGTGAATTATGCTGAGGCAGGCTGCTCCATTCCCCTGACTTCCCATGATGTATTTAGCTTTAGTCTCCTACTGTACTACGCAGAGAAGAGACCGTCGTACATGAGCACTCTTATCTATTATGGACGAGCAAATTAGTGCCGTGATGCATGCATTAAATGCCCAGATGGGGGCATGAAAGAAAGAGATGGCAAGAGTATGACAGAGATCGCAGCTAGAGCTTTAATGTGACATCACACTGGTGGGTTGCATAACTAGGTAAAGCTATTTAAAGATGAACAGAAACTAAACCGGACGCACCCTTTTCAACTTGTTTATTTTTTATTATTTCAGTGCGGCGAGTCCCCGCTACCGGTGTATTTCAGTACACAGGTCTTGTGAAGTGATGCTCTCTGGATCTGTGGCTCTTTGACTCTTCTTTTCTATTGATTTCTATTGTGTGTGTTTTTTTCCAGTCTGGTGAAGTATGACCGTAAGATGGATGAGCGAGGGCAGCATGGCAACATCATTATCTGTAACCAACTTGTTGAGTTTCTCAACAAGCCATATTATGGCATTCATACTGTATGTACAACAACAACATAATGGGATATCCAAACTGGTAATACGTACAATAGTTTAGGCATACAGGTAAACAAATGGCAATGCTTGTTTTAGTAAACATCAGTATTAATGGTAGTGTTTTAGGAAAAGTAGTTACCATGGCGACTGTATTATCATACGTGATAATAATAATAATAATAATAATAACAACACGCCCCTATCGTCATCTCTCTCTCTCTCTCTCATTACAGAGGCTGTGTTTAAATAATGGACACATCTCAACAGATCTGGAGTCAGTATTTTGTCTCACAATACATCATCTTTGCTCTTTTTTCGTGCTCTGAAGGAAAAGTCTCACCTCACTTCTCGGTTTCCTCAGCCGCGGTTCTCCGCTGCTTTACAACAGGTGAACGAAGACGCGAAAAACGGAACCGATACAAACGGAACCGATACAAACGGAACCGATACAAATCTGTCAAAACTCACAACATATTTAATGTTTAATGTTAATTATCTGTTAAAGCGGCTTTAATGAAGCGACACGCCCTCACCTGCTATGACGTCACAGCGACGCCTCGTCCACGTCATCATTTTCTGCTGTAAATATTTTATTTGTCGATATTGTTTATGTACATGATATTGAACAGTCAGATAAATACTGTAAATACTATATGACGGTTGTTAAGTAGGTAAGTAACTGAATTTAGTATACTATAATTATATATATTTATATTATATATATTAATATTATATATTATATATAATATTATAAGTAGTATATAATCATTTAGCGATTTCAGACACAGTTACTGAAAGTGAGTTCTCTGCTCACACAACGAAAACACTTTTAGTCTGAAAAACATTGAGAAAAATCCACAGTCACAATCTTGGAGCCACAAGTGTCCAATTAATTTGCACAGGCTGTGATTTAGGCTCTGTTGTTAGTTGTACTAAAACTCTTAAATTGATACGCTTATGCACTTACTGGCTGTGCTTTCCAGCAGCCCAATATTATATCTGAAACCTGCTCCATCATTCGCTCTGAGCAACATATTTTGAGTTCTTATACTAAAGTAAAACATGAAGTCACAGCTTTATAATGATAACCATCATGTTTCTTCTACTCACCATTGTTAAGATGTACTGTAATTGTTTAAATAAAACATACCAACAAATGTATCTAAATAATCAATGTTTTATATATATATATATATATATATATATATATATATATATATATACACACATGTATTTCAATTGATATGCTCGTCTTTACAGCAGATTATTCAAGCTAAATAACTCACCATGCACACTGAATACTTTTGAGGTAAATGTAACATTAGGTGACAAGTTTCATCACTGGTCTCTTCTTGTGGCAGAAACACTGATCGGGTGGATGCATGAGATGAGACGTTTCATTCAGTTGCACTGCGTCTTTCAACATCTCTTTTGATGTTTCTTCATGTTTTTCTTTCTATAACTCGGGGGTGAAATAGAGTCCTATGCAGCGCCCTCATTTGAATTGATCAGGCATTTGATTTCTCACTCCACTTTCTCACACTGTGTGTGTGTGTGTGTAAGAAGAAAGACAAATCGAAACAAATGGGTTAGCATGAAATAGATAGAAAGAATGGTAATTAATTATATAATATCTGTATGTGTCTTCCAACATATATTGTCCATCACACAATACTGTTTAGCCCAAACTGAATGAGTATTATCACACCTAGGCAGCTCTTTGCTTTAGCTGCATTGTCTGGCTGTTGCATTTTAAATAATTACCCTCACTACATCATCCATCATGTCTCCTTTGTTTGCTTAAAAAGAAACTGAACAAAACCACACCATGTGTTTAAAGATGATGGCTAGAGCTAGAAATATTGCATTTGAAAATTTAGCTCTGGTCCTTCTTGGACCATCTCCACTGTACGGGCTAAAAATAACCTCACACGCAAATCAGGTCTCGCAGCGGATGACTGCACGTAAGCACGCAGCCGACGTGCATGCTAACCGTGTGTTACCCAGAGGTGAAGGCATTCAAAAAGATCCTAGCACCCTCTCGAATGCTCATTACGTGAGTGTTTCAACTGTAAGACGAGAAGGAAGGTGCGAAGAAGGTGTAAGACAGGCAACCAGGACTCTGACAAAGTAAAGAAGAAGGTTCTAGAAAAGCCACATGTTCGTTCAAACCTCACCGTGTGCCGTTCTGCTCGCTGTAGGTTTCATTTTATAAATGATGCATGAATCTGTGAAGCCGTCAGATGAGGTGCTGAGATTACATCATGGAGTAAAATCTGAATGGCGAACATACCTGAGAGTGTGACTGCTTTCTGAGCCCTCCACGAGTTTGTAGGTCCTTGTTTTAAATTCGCTCTAATGGTTGTCATGGCAGGAAGCCACACGAGCTGTCAGCTGAGCAGTCACCAGATTTTTAATTGAGTCTGACAGGAAATCTGCCAGTGAGGTTCAGGACACTCACTTGACCATTATGAGTTGTGGTTGGCAATGACGGCCCAGCAGTCCAAGGGTCAAAGTTAAAACTGTCCATATGTTTGCCATGAAAATCTCCAAGATTTGCTCTGTTTTTGGCAAGAATCATTATGGCTCACTTTTATTACCTCTAAGCCAATGTGTTTGTTCTATTAAGTGGGAACAGACTGTTTAACATACACATTTTTACTATGCACTATGAAAAAATGAAAACTACGTAAAATTAAAAGTGTATACTGAGTGTAAATCTGAATTAAACGGATAGTTTACAAACGGACATCACAATCTTACACTGCTGACATCTTATAAAGTAACCAAATAACTCACCAAACTCACCAGAGCATGTGTGGTGTGACCTTGTTAAACTTACTACATGTAAAATATGGAATGAGGACCCCGGGATGAAGGCTGGCTCTGATTTTGCCTAAAAACAGCAACAGCCTGTGAAACCATTTTTAAAAAATTATATTTTTAAAATTTATAAACTTTTTTGTTTGGACAGGTAAAATCTTGACGTTTTGCCTCATGTCATACAGCAAAACTCCAAGCACACATCAAATGCCACGTGAAAATGTGGCCTAAACCCTCAGTCAATGAGGCCATTTTATGCTAAATTATGTCAAGTTATGTCTATAGCATAATCAATATAATGTTCTCATAGCAAGATCTCATAATCCAACATTATCAGCTGTTTGGTATCTTTGATGTGAATGTAAAAGTGTGAAGTCTCGGTTCTGTTTCTACTGATAAACAGATCGTGTACCGGCTCACAAAAGTGGTGTCTTTATCCCAATGATACGCTTATGAGAAAAATATACGGAGAGAAAGAAACTTTATAAGAATGTGTGAGTAAATGCAGACACAGTGATGTCAGGCCTTAGAGAAAAAATATTTGAAAAAATAAATGTTTTAAAAGAGTTTATTTTGTTCTGCCGGATTTCATTTAAGCTAACAAAACATGCCATTAAACTCAGTGTACATATGTTGATAAATGGTCGTGAGTAAAATAAAACTGATCTGAGGTATAAAAATATGACACCTTTCTGGTGTGATTATTATATTTATTATATGTTATTGAAACACAAGATTTGCCAACGGTTTTTGAGATTTTGGTCTTTCACCATTAAAGGTAATTGGACCTGTTCTTGGTGCGAAATATCTGCCTGGGGGTGTTACCAAGATGGCCGCCGAGTTAACTGGTTTGCCCTAAAGGGACAATAGCTGGTCTTCCAGCAGGGTTTGAAAACTGAAACTTTAACACTTTAAGAATGTGCTGTGAAACTGAAATCCATGAAAAGTTTTTGACAGCAATATGGAATCTCGTATGATTCTCTCTCTGGGTCTGAAAAATGGTCTTATAAATTAACCAGACTAAGCTGAGTGGGAGGAAAGCTCTCGTGGAGTAAAAGTTTTCATCCAAGTCCTGATTTTCAGACTAAAGATGATGCCATTGCTCCCATTTAGAAAGTATTTCAGGCTGTGGACAGTGTAGGGAGCATCTTTCATTCATGAAAAGCCTTGTTTGATTCTAAATTCTGTCTTTTCAGCTTATTCTGTGTAAAACTCCTCTCATGACGTGGTCATTCGCTTCATGCAGACAGCGACAGAGACAGAGAGTTATTTCCTGTGGCATGTTTTAGTGGACCAAAAATTGAACCCTGAGGTACACTATACACTGTATCAGCTGCTATATAGATATAGAGTATTTGAAACTATTATAGAACAAACCAAAAGTGTGTATAGTGTCCATTAGGAGTGAGCAGAATGAACATTTTGTATCATGTTATAGTATATACAGTATAGTTATTTACGCTGGAATATTTTCATTTTTTATATTATTTATTTACAGTTAATAAAATGTAGCAATGTTTAGATAATCCCGTGAATTGTTCATCACATTTGATTTTTTATTTGTACTTAAAAATTGAAGGCAAATCAAATACAAAATCATAGAAAAATATTGATAAGCCTGGCATATTCAAATGGGATACAATATCAAGCCAGTGTAATGTTTTTACATTATTTTAGGGCTGACAATTAGACATGTTCATTTAGTGGAATTAATAAAATATATAAATAAAAAGTACAGTTATACAGTTAAACTGACAGGCAGAACCAAACAAAAGCAGTACTGTCTGATTACTGTATGATCAGCTGATAAAATATATGTGACTTAACACATTTCATTCATTTAGTTATTCATTCATTCATTAAATTCTACCAAAGGCCCCTGGCAAATACTGTTATAACTCCATCTGCTATTTATTAAATCACTTTGCGTTTGTGTGTCTGTCATACTCTCCATCTCTCATCTAATGATACAGACCTAACTTCCTCTCTGTCTCCCTCTGTGCTCGGAGAGTTTGCCCTGGGACTAATTAGAGAGAAGTTGCAGAGCTGAGCACAGCTACACTGGCACAGGAAAGCAAGAGATTGTGTGTGTTCACTTTTGTGTGCGCACGTGTGTATGTTAAAGCACTACTCTGCCCTCAGACAAAACAGCAGGATCTTTGTTTTATTATTTATCTAACTGCTCCGCTCAAAGTTTGCTTTCTTTCACTCCCTTAATCTGAGTTACAAGTATGAAGAGTCTGTGCGGGGATTTGCAGGAGACGAGACTTGAATCTAATGTGTGAACTGACGTAATAAAACAGAGAATCCGACAGTGTGAATTTGGATCAGAATATTCTAAACTGAAGCATGACGCTTAATCAGGAGATAAACAAATGGTAAGACGGAGAGTTGCATGTGAATCAATGTAATTGATTGTGTTTGGCTTGGCAGAATCCTCCACACACATCTCACATGTATCATTTATCACATCAGCTCAATCCGTGCCCCCACTGCGCCTTTGTTATAAAAATTGTATTGCTTTTTCTTCCACTGGCCTTCCTTGACGAATACAGTGTCGATTATCAACTAATTAATCTTTCTAACAAGGCTTCGGTTAAGCACCAACACCCACGTCATGCTACAAGTCCCACAACACTGTGTATAGATTATTAAGTCTGAGATTAGTATAATTCAGAGGTCAGGATTACAGCTGTACGAGGTGTTATCGATTAAGAGCGCTGAGTTGATGGAAGACTGTGCACACATTTTCCTGTTCTGTGTGGTGAGATGTTTCGTTCATTCGGGAGAGAAGAGGTTCTGAACCTGCTCGGTCGATACAGAGCAGCTAACCTGAGTGTTACCAGCACTATAGCATAAACACGAGATTAGAGAAGCTGTTCGATCTGGGAGGTACTGGTGCAGGGGTGGACACGATGGAACTATTGCCAACATGTGCATCATTACATAATGTTATAAGACTGAGTGGTTACAATGTTTAATATGATTTACCTGGATAAAACATATTCCTGCCACAACATCGTCTTATTCTTGGAACAA
The DNA here is from genome assembly GCA_036877525.1 of Chromobotia macracanthus. Classification (NCBI taxonomy): domain Eukaryota; kingdom Metazoa; phylum Chordata; class Actinopteri; order Cypriniformes; family Botiidae; genus Chromobotia; species Chromobotia macracanthus. The sequence continues at coordinate 3,158,517 of JAZGTH010000006.1, forward strand.
CATTTCAACAAACATTCTAATAATTTTATCTTTAATATTTAAGTTTACGTCAATATTTTAGGTTTATTTAAAGCTGCAATCTGTAACTTGTGATACTCTGTCGTCATCTCTGTTGGAACTCGAAACTGCAGGTTACTTTACTTTTACGTAGGTTCAAGTCTAATAAATCCAAACTGACATATCATGAGAAATCTGACCCGACAGTTCATCATTTTCTTTAACTTACCATTACAGATTTTACAGATCAACTTACAGAAAAGGAGACCATTTTCAACACTGATTTATGTAATTGCTCAATAACAGATTTTTTAACAGAAATAAGAGAAAATTACAAATTGCAGCTTTAAAATGAAGTGTCTGCCTTCCCTTATTCTGTCGCTGTTACAATGCAATGGTGAATAAACCAGCCAATAACTAATTCTGGACATATTTACATACCGACATGGTTTAAATACATCTGCTGAGAACACAATATACAGTATAACAGCTCTCATGTGTTTCAGAGGGTGAATATAAAATGATATAATGATACTGCCACTGTGTGTAGCTGAAAACAGCCACAGTGGAAACAAATGTGTCACTTTCAGCTCATTGTACCATGAATACTTTACTGATACACCAACAATCCTGCGGATTCACTGACCAGAAATCAGAGCAGGGCCAGCCTGAGGAAAATGAGACCCGAGCAACTCCACCTGTGGCTGACCTCAGATCAGGCCCGGGCCACACAGGGTAAATGGAATGTTATAAACACCAGCAGGAGCTGCTGACCCAAGAGCAGGGGAGCACAGGGGGGAAATGAGATGTGAGTAATGCCACTGCCAGGAGCTGACCTGAGATCAGATGCCAAAATAGAGAAACTGTGAGCATAATAATGACCACAGAGGGAGGGAAGGCTGGCGCAAACAGACTTGTCGCACTATAGTCTGTTTTTCACAGTTCTCTGGATTTAGTTTGCGTTTGGTTGTTTTCTTATCATCAGTGCGAGCATGGATGAATAGGCCAATAGTGCAAAAAATTGTTTCTTGAGTGTCCACGAGTAATGATGGTTGGTTTTGTTCCGCTTGTATTATTAAAGCATAAATATGTCGAGTGTTTGAGGAAGAACAAAGAGAGTGCAGCCAGAAAAGGCACTTCGAAAACATTTGCTTTATAAACACGCAGCATACGCCACATCATGAATGCTTCTGGGTATACAGGAAAGATACATGGTAAAGGTTGATTTAATCAGACAATAAAGCAGTTACTTCATTTTTTTCTTCTTACAGTTGTGTTTTCTTAAGTGTGGCCGTAGAGAGAGAGTGAATGAGTGTGTGAGAGAGAGAGAAAAAAGCAACAGCCCTCATGTAAAATGCATCAAGTGTTGCGATGTCAGTTGACTACAGCGTGCTCTGCAGTGAACGCACATATTCTCCACTGAATCTCTTGAGACACGTTTGGCACTGAGAAGGTTCTCTTCACCCCATTAGACCTCTTCATTAGCAAACCGCGCACCAAACTGCGGCACAGAGCATGCAACTTCATCCCAGTGTCTGAAATGCCATCACTGCATCTTAACAAGATTATGACAAACTTCAGTGCATTTTATCATATGGACCATTTTACCATATTTTATTACAGTTTTACATATTATGTCATGTTTCACATTATGGTCAACACAATGTCATTGTTGTCAAGTAAACAGGATTGTTTCTGTACCATGATCAGCAGAGCTGATTCCCAGGTAAAAAACAAACTACTCAAAGGTATAGCTGGAATGCACTGTAATTTGCTTTTAATAAAAGCATCGCCAAATGCAACAATAAAAATGATAATTAAAGTTACTTTAAATTATCAATAAAGTTATATGCTATTTTCAGTGGTGAATATGGCTTAGTTCATTATACTTCAGGGACATTTTTTAATCAAAAGACAAAAAATGTAAATATGAATAAGGTGCATGACATGCGAGGACAACTATATTTAAATGTCATGCTTGTGTTTATTGGTTGGGGTTTATAACATGCTAACATCCTCTAAACTGCGGCCTTTGTTACTTTGATTGTAAGTTTGTCTGGACAGACTGCTGAGGTCATGCATTTGAATTTCACACATCACATCAGCATATGACTGCAATCAGTGTCGACGCGTCGGCGGTCGCAGGGGCCTCCGCAGCTGCTTTATCAAACCTTTGAGGGATTTAGAGAGCCCGACCCCCGTCCCCGCAAACACGCACACATGCATACTATCTCTGCATCCGCAGAAAGGTTGTTACTTCAAAGATGCGGTTTGGCATGCTCACATCCCAGAATGCAATGCTTCTCTTATCTCTGCCAAACATAAAGAACCACCATGTAAATCCCCCGTTGATAAATTGAAAGATTGCAAACGCTCGCACTCTTTCTTTTTCGTCACCATCGTGCTCATTAAGTTTCATTCGTTTGCATCTTCTGCCTTTTTTGCTACTGAGGCTGAACGTGAGGATACGAGCCATGCATCTGAAAACTTTGAAACTTTACACAACTTGTGTTTACGTGACCTTGTTTTACTCGTCACCAGTAAAACTTTTACTTGACTTTTGCGGATTTTATGTCCCGGCTAAATAATAAAAATGCCTTTGTTTGAGCAAGTCTTGCTGTTAAAACTGTTTTAAGTGGATAATATTTAAGTGTTTAAATAGATTGATGCTGTTATTGAAAACAGAATCGTCGCTAAAAGAATATTTGGGAAACAACCAAATGATGTCACAAAACACTTTCGCTGTTTGTTTAAAGTGTTATAGTAGAGTAAAAAAAAAAATATGTACTTACACCAAGAACTTTGGGAATGATGTAAAAGCCTCTTAAAACAACAACAGAAACTGTTAAATCTTAATACTCATAGAGATATTAAAACCGAGAGTAACTGCGTTTTTCAAAACTGTAAGTAGCGCCACTAGCCATCCCTGATAATTTGATTGGCTGTCATTGCTATAAGGTTGCCAGGGTCTTCTCAGTGGTTGCTATGTGATTGCTTACTGATCTAAATCAAAGGAGTCCACAGGTAAGTCTCTGTGATGTTTTGATCTACAGATGAGGCTCAGGTTCCTCATTCAGCATGAATGTATGGATGCGTTCACCAGTTATCATCTGCCAGATGAAAACTGTACATCTGAGTGTTTAGAAAATGTAAAGCACTCTTCTCTTCAGCCAGCAGCATGATTTGAGCTCTCATAGGTAATGAAAATTTATGTAATGAAATCATATGAAATGTATATGAAATTGTTTTTCAGTCAAGATGATGTTGTTTAGACTGTGTGTCCGAACTGTGTGTGTTTTTAAATAAAATCCATCACACACAGTCAACCCTGACAAACTCTGCTGTTGTATATCGCTTCAGACATTTTTCTGGCATCCACACACTTCACACCTGTTCAACATGCAGAATAACAGCCAAGACCCCGCAAGACTCGCTCAAATCGTCCTCTCTCATCACACCGTCTGCATTCTGCAATCGCACCGCTGCCAATCACTCGTCCCACTGCCCGGTAATCAAACCGGCTCGCAGCGAACCACCGTCGTACTACCTCCCCGCCGGTGCGATGGTTTTCAGGGGGCAATCCCACCATTTCATCAGCAGCCACAGTCCTCAGAGACCCACGTGGCCCGGGTGAGAGGCGATAAATACTGGAGATAATTGTCCACATCTGTCTCTTTATTCTGACCATCAGTGATTCAAGAATGTGTCTGTCAGTGGAGAGACAGTTACAAGAGGGAAACAGAGAAGAGGGTAATGAGGTCGAGGGACAAATGAGGATAAATATGGCGGAACTTGAGCTGATGGGTGATTGAAAATGTGGCGTATAATATATATATATATATATATATATATACATTGTTATGTCTTGCATACATATAGGGTTAGACATAACATATATGCCCTATATATATAGTTACATCTAACCCTACATGTATGCATTGTATTACGCAAATTTTGCACAGTAAGAAAAACCAATACCTAATTAGCAAAAATAAAAATGATGTAGTAGAAATAATAACTATTCTTAAATAAGAAAAGGTATTTGTGCTTAGCAGATCGTGAACTCTGAAAATCATTGACTGTATCATCGCTGTCATTCAAAACACTCAACCAACAGCAAAGCCAGCATGAAGGTTTAACTGCGGCCTCTGTAAGGCGTCGACTGTAACCGCTTAGAGAAAAGAAAATCACACCCACTGCCAGGCAGTCATAAATCACAGCTTTAGTGCCACATGCACATTTGAGTCTGACAGAATCATTTACAGACTCGCTGGGCTCGCAATCATAGGACAATTTGAGCTTTCCTTCAAAAAGAGTTTTAATTGAATTACTCTGAGCGATTATATGCTCCAAACTAATGGGGCCAGTTTCATCTGGCTGAGCTCGCTGAGCTGTGTAAAGACTGAATCTCAGTCTCTCTGTCATTACCGCGGCTAAAATGTCAGCACGCTATCAGAGAAACATCTGTACAATGTTCACTGAAGCTCAGATCCGAACTCTTGCTTTGCCGTTTACTGCTTACATTGGCAGATGCCTTCTGACTGAACTGACTATATGCATGGACTGTTCTTAAAGGGACACTTCACAGATAAATAAAAAATTGTCCTATCATTTACTTTTGGAGCTTCAAAATCTCAGGCACCATTCATTGCCATTATAAAGCTGGGAGTAACCAGGATATATTATAATGCTGATTATGTTCCAGTAACGGTGCATATGGTCAGTTGTGACTGATCTGGAACCCTCTACATTTAGACATTTATCAATCAAGCATGCTATGCTAGTGATGTATACTCTAACATTTTGCCAAAATGAAGAATATTCACATTGGAAATGTGATAATAATGGTTTTAAATGCTGTCTAGCTTGCCAGATTTAACAGTTTAACACATACACTTTAAGTTCAGCTATCTCTTCCACAAACTACAAAATCTGTACAGACCACACATCACCTACACTGGGGGACAAAAGTCTTAAACCACATTGAAAATATGGTTTTAAATCTTATTTGTACAATACAATATTCCCAAATATTCAAGTTGTTAAGCTGATTTATATTGGAAAATGTAGATAAATATAAAAATATTTTCACTAGTGGTTTTTAGACTTTCACATCCCGCTGTGTAAAATACAACAACATTTAAATTAAGAGTCAGAAGACAAGTTTAGCGAAAAATGTTTAATCTCTCCTTGATGCACGTGTTTATTTACACATAATAAATCTGCAAAATAGGAAAGAGCACAATATTTACACAATGAGTGTTTAACAGCCAACCTGTCACAGTTGATTCAAGTCTGAAACTCTTCAAAAGGTATCAGAATTAATAAAGTATTAAAATTCTTTAGTTATTTTCTTTGAAATCTACATGCTCACATTTTGTTCCTACGCTCAAGTTCAAATTCATCCTTCAAAGAGGATTCTGGAAAAACCATGAGCAGAAATTAAAAACCATAGACAGAGAGGTTGGTCTTTTGAGCTGAAGAGGAGCGGAAGAATGAGGCCGTGGTCAGACAGTGATGGAAAGAGGTGGATTGTGGGTAATGGAACGGTCAAAGGCGGCCAAGAGATGAGAGGAGCTGACAAGGCACTCTGTGCGAAACGAAAGCTCTGTGATCTCTGAAACATCTTCTGTTCGGCTTTTCTCCATCTACACTTGAACTCTACTGAAGAAAAGCCATTTGTTCTACTTTTTTTGTTCCTGTACTCAAAATAAGTTACCGTTCTCAAAACAAGTGATGTAAAACCAGAAACAATCACCTAAATACTTCACACACCAAAATCTTTGAAATTTGAGAGTATCTCTGAAGAGTCCACATGTATGAAGAGTCCACATGTTCCACAACTCATCGAGAAACACCAAAAAACTACAAAAATCAAAGTAACACTCCATGAAAGTCAATCTGAATGAAGAAAGAGAACAGACAACATCAAAATGTATCACAGGTCCTGAGACATTACAATGCAACCCGCTGTTTCACAATCACCATCACAAAGCAAAACACGTCAAAGCTTTCTCCATCTGAAAATCACAATAGAAAATAAAAACATGGCCAGACCATAAATTTCAATATGCAGAATGAAAATCATCAGCCGTTGGATCGCAAACAGAATAGCATGCTTGTATTTTCAAATAACATGGCCTCACCTGTAGTGTAGAAACATGCAGAAACTAATTTACTGGAAATGAAAAGCAGACACTGACAAAAGTTTACAGACATGAAGGAGGCCACACTTATGGCCCTTTTCTTTTCGTTTAATTTAAGACGGATGTCAAATGGTAGTGTTCTAACAACACGTTCACTTTTAAGAAGTCTATGTACTCTTCTTTGATAGTTCCATCCATGTAGCTTACAATGATTTGATCCTGGGCTAAAACTGACGCAATACATCTGCTGTACCAGATTTATGAGCTAAAACACAAACGTGCAGGCAAATCAAAAATTCGATCTTCGACAGATATCTGCGCAAAAAGCAGGAGGGCGAATCTTACAGGTGAGCATCTGGTCTGAAGGAGGATTGTCTTTACTACGGTAAAAACTGCTTCTAGAGTTCTGGAGACCTGCTCCCAGTAGGTTAGGAAAAATCTGCAATAGCATAAAGTCAATAACGTAAACCATAATTTCAAAATAAATACATCTGTAAAGAGCGATTCTGTATTACTTTTCTCACTGAAATAAACCCTGATGTCTGATTGTATTGAGGTAAAGTCAGCGAGAAAATGCCAAATTTTAAGTTTTGTGTGACTCACTCTCGTTCTCATCGGGTTTCTGACCTAAATCTTTCAAAGTCTTTCAAAAATGTTTCTATCACATCTCAGAAAGTCTTCTGCTTTAATCTCAGTGGAAAGCGCAAGCAGGAAGGCTTTCTCTTGTTTGAACATGACTGACTGAGAAGAACTGCTGCAGCACATGAAAGCCAGACACTGCAACGCAGACCCTCACAAAGTTATCATCGTTCTCGAGAGAGAAGATAAAGAGTAACTCCAGAACAATCAAGGCTGGTGAAGAAAAGTTGAGAGGGAAAGAGCTAGACTTCATCGAATTCTTAACCCTGAACAGATTAACATTCGTAACACTGCAAACCATCAATCACAACTATGACGATTTATAAACCTTAATAGCTTGTGTTGAAATTTTAGAGGCGTGACAGACTGTAGAACTACAGGAAGAACCTGTAAAAAAGGGGGAAAAATTGGCATGAGGTTGATGCCAAGTAGCTTATGAGCTCAAAAATAAACTAAAAATAAATAACTACAATACTAAAAACATCACCTCCCAAAAATGCTGTCATGAGGGCTGTTTAAAAACATGGTACAATAGTTTTTATTCAGAGCCGAATTACAATCAACTTTTAACTTTAGTAGCTTTTTTTTGAAAGGGGCAAAATTAGCAAGAGGAACCGTTCAGCTCGTACACGTACTTTGTACCACAGTTTTGATTATACTGTCAAAAAAAATGGCAGGGTTTAAAAAAAAGGTTAGAAAGGTAAAGTCTTGCGGTCACTGCATGGAATTAACAATTGCTACATTTGATGCTGAATGCCACTAGACCTTCTCAAACTTTGTATGCCATCAAATTGTGAAGTGTGACATCAGCAGTAACAGAACACATTCAACAGTTCTTCAATATCTTAATTTTCCTTCATTATAAATTGATGTTTTGTGCAAAACGTTACTGGTCTCGTTCAAAACTCTAAGCACTCAGGTCCATTTCTGCTAATCACTAAAGAATGAGAAATTAACGATATGAAAAAGGACCGATTATCAAATGTTGAGCACGTTTTTTTAATCACGAAGGCCACAAAATTGCGAACAATGCGGTCATGTGGCTTTTATACTGAAACCATAAGAGCGATAAAGGTGGAACAAAAATGCATATAAACGAAATACACACAAAGTCATCCACTCTGAACAATAAAACCCTTCTGGTGAGGACAATTCCCTCCAAAAACACTAGGTACCACACAGGAACATGTTTGTTCTTTTTTGCAATTTTTTTCACTCTTAGTTCTTCAATCACTAGGGTAGTCAACATTAAAATAATAGCACATTTTATCTAAAGAAAATCGGTTTTGCACTAAACAACATTCAAATAAAACATGGCACAGGACATATTTTTTTAGATTTTTGTCATAGTTCAGTCTTTGCTTCACATATCAAATTAATCTTTTATTCTTTTCGATGTTAAAATGGAAAACTTTGTATGCTTCTTTTCACTCTTTTGTATAAAAATGCAGTTGTATTTATATATCTATACAGATTTTTATATATATATATTTATATCATTTTCATTTGTTGTAGTTCCTGTAAATTGTGCAAATTCAGCAGTAACACAAGTGGCAGGAGACTGTCGTGAGTCGTTCGATCAACCCAAAGAGCAAAAAAAAAAAAGAGAAAAATAGCTTGAAATTAAGCGCTAAATAAACTGGCGTCAGTGAAAAATCACCACTTTGATCCTTCGTGGACTTTAAGGTCTTCAGGCTCATAATACAAGAGATCCTTAGTGAGTTAAAGCACACGAGCATGGCTCAACACACACTATGAAATGATAAAAATGAACAAAAACAACTAAACACCGGTCACAAAGTCCTATTGGTTGGACATCACGTCCAGAGAGACATTCGGGTGTGTGTTGAGTTCAAAGAAAGTGATGATTTCCACCCTGGGCTGAAGGGTCTCCAGTGTACTGCTTCTGTCATTGCAGTCCGTCAGCTTAGTGTGTGTGGGCGTGGCTTGGGGAGGGGGTCCGGAGACTGGAGGGGCGGGGCAATGTGGGCGGAGAACGTAGGAAAGGGTTCTCAGCTCGGCAAAGACATGGTGTCGATAACTTGTTCCAGTTTACTGCGCAGTCTCTGTCGCCGGGATAACTCGTCTTTCTGTAGGGCGGACAGGATCTGCAGAAGAGGAAATGACCTCAGATTAGAGCAGTAATGGCAGCATGACATTAATGTGTCAAACTTTAAATACATGTATTTACTGTATTTGTTAAAAACTGATATAGAGAGAATAAAATAGCTGAACATGTCAATTTGTTTCTAATTACTTGAACACACAATTACACCATCAAGAAACTTGTAAGAACTTCCATAAGCGTATAAAGGAACACCACACCTTGTGGAATTAGAACCTGCAACCTTATGACAGTGCAAATTATTTGGCAATTATACCACAACGTTCGTATCTCGTTTACCAAATAACAAAACACGGCAAAACACATCTGCACGTACATCTGCGCAGTCGGACAGATGACTGTGACTAAAAGTAAGAAGAAAATGTAAAAGACAAGGATTTGAAACACCCTCCCTCCGCGCTGGATAATGGAGTGCTAATTTCCCTCCTGTTTTTACGTAGGTTCAGCGAGGAACTTCATGTGGACACGTGTGCATCTGGATAATAAAGACTAATGAACATAAACGGCTGTTTAAAACGCAACCAGCTGCAGTGTATTAACATCAGACAGTGAGAGAGAGTGAGAGAGGTTTCACAGAGAGCCGAGATGATGTTTGATGAGTTGTGCTCAACTAAAATCTCCCAAAGGCAGAGAAATGGAGAACTGAAATGAAACCGTTTAAAGGAAACGGTGTTTGGTGCTGAACTGCAGACACTTTTATATCTGCTTAATGGCTGAAGAAACACAGTTGTAAATGTAGGAACAATTAAGCAGACCCACCGTGTCTTCCTCTTTTCTCTAAAATAAAGACACGCATTGGTTTCTGTGTGAGGTAGAAGTAAACACTCTCTTTCACCGGCTCATTATCTCTCTTTACATCCGGCAGGCTGGAATGAGTCACTTGTTTCAACACACAAGCTCGTGTGTGCTGTCAGCCACATGGATGATACGGTTTCTAAGTGTCCTTGTATGATCAGTGTTAGATTTTAGATTCAGTCATTTTAACAGCCTGATCTGACCTGCTCTGTTTGAATTTAACTTAATCTAACTTTTTGGGGTTAAAAATAAGTCACTTATTGAGCAAAACTGTCTCCTTACTTTCCCCTGATTCACCACGGAAAGTTTATAATGATTTATAATTTGAGCTGTCGGGGCTTATTTCCTGGGAAATGTCAGTGTGGCTTCATTTGACTTCAACATACATAAAGAAAAGTCACCTGCAGTTTTATGTTTCAAACAGAGATGGCAACAGAGAGGCAGAAGCTACGGATTGCAGCTTTAAATGCCCTTTTTATCTCCCAAACTCCCAACCATATCCCACGATGCCTTGTGCTCAACCAGACCGTATCACTGTAATTCTGTTGTAATGGTGAACAGTGATGTTAACTAGTTTACTAATGACCCTGGTTCACTAATTTGATTGGCCAAGAGAGTTTGTTTACATTTATTTTTAAAATAGCATGCATGCAGTGCATACTACACAGTAAACAGTATACTCATCATTGGAAACAGCCGTTTTTTCTTTTCTCATGTACTCACCTCATCTTTGTATTTGGTGATGTAAGAGTAGATCTCGTGGAGAGCGCTCATGCTGTTGAACTGGTTCAGATGCAGTCTGGACTGCTCTGCGAGATACGCGCTCATGTCCTGATCGCTGATGGCAGACATACGTGCAATATCTGCGTAATACCTGCAGGACGACAAAGCAGACAGTCCAACATGCTGGTGGAAGTGACTACACACTGATTTCCTGTGAATTCAGTGGCCTTCTCACAAAGTTACGGTGAGGGACTAAAACAGGCAAGCGGACGTAAGAAAAATATAGACATCTCATATAGACAATTATGACATCTCAGAGATACAGAGATCAATTTAACAAATCCCTGATCAAAAGACCGACTTAGAACAGCTTTAACTGGAATTTTTAATGTTTTTAGCATAAAAACATAAAAGTTTAGCACTAGTTTAGCTGGTTGGCCATTACATTCTTTTTAGGGTAACTAGTTGATCAAGGAAGTTTGCTGGTTGAGCAATGGATGAGATGGCAGTACACCAGCAACCAGAGAATAAAGTTTGCTGGTGACCACGAGTGCTAGCATATAGTTTATTTAATAAACGCTTCTTTTTTAAGAGTACAAATGAGATATTTTTGTTTCACAAAATAATGGGTAAAATGCTGTCTGCACACCTTTCTACCCAGTTCTTGTAGTTGGGGATGTCTTTAGCATAGAGGAGCTTGTTGGAGGGTGAATCTTTGCCCAGTTTGTGTTCAGATGTAGAACACGAGTCCATGAATGTCTGAGCCACTACAGAGAGACACGCGTCTGTGATGCTGTTCTTGTGGATGTCAAACACAAACTGAGGGTTCTTGATCACGTTCACCCAGAACCTCAACGGCAGACTGAGAACCAGAAACAGTACAGTAAATAACAGCGAAATGTCATTCCTACAGTACCATTATTATATACCCCCATTATTACTACTATTTACACCTACATTATACAACAATACTGATGAATAAATTACAGTTTTAAAATAATAATAATTGTTATTATCATTATTAAATTAATACATTAATAAATCCAAAGTATTTATTAATAATACTAATACTACTACTACTAATAATAATAATACATTTTTAAATAAATACATGAATAAATGAATACTATTCCTCCAATAAGAACAAACGCTGCTTCTCACCAGTTGCTTTTCCAGGTGTGCCGCACATCTGAATCGGTGATTTGGTGTTTGTCTGCCTGTTCGTCCAGGAAATCGAACATGTACTTTATGGCGAGAGGAAGCGCACTGCCGCGGTGCGCCGTGCTGAATATCGTCTCAAACAAATCATCCACAAATTTCTGTAACGTACCCTGAGAGGAGAAAAATCAAACATGTCATGTATGTTAACTAATGGCCCAATTTTACATATGCAATAATAAATCAGCAACAGTTTTGTTTCATGTTTCATAATATAGATTTTACCCATTGCAGTGCCAAAATTAAGCAAATCAAACTGCACAGGACCGACAGTATGGCAGTTGTAAATGCATACAGCGTGATTTACCAGTGAACAGTAAACATTCTGTATTGACATACCGTAGCGCTAAAATATAATTGGACGCACAGCCTTTGACATTAGTTTTAATTGCTCTGAAAGGTTACTTTGAAATCACCACTTGCATTAAAGGTCCAAAACTGATAAATGCCCTCACTCATCTGAATCAGAAATGTTGGATTATTCGTCACGCCTGAGAGAGGAAAACAAACAGTGGCTCTCTGATAATATGGAGTGTGTTGATTAGGATGCCAGTGTGTGTGTGTGTGTGTGTGTGTGTGTGAGAAAGACAGACAGAGTCTGCAAGGTTTCCCAGCATCTATTCAGTGCTCTGTCACCACGTACCATGGAACTCTCCATCCACAACAAATTAGCTGTCTCCTACTGTTTTCCTGCGCTCTGTCATTACATTTATCTAGCAATTTTTATTATGTATCAAAATTGACCGCCCGAGAGGCTTGTAAACAATTTTTTCCTCTCCTTACAATTAGGAGGCAAAAAAATAAACTACAGAGAAGAGAAAGGAGGGAGGGAGAGGAATGGAGAGGCAGATGGAAGAAAGAAAGGATGAAAAAATGAAGGGAAAAATAGAGGGAGACAGTGGGAATATAAAATTGTAAAACTGAATCTTAAAAAAACAACACCATGAGTGGGCACAGACTTGTGTGAAGTGATTTCATTTTCACATCTATTTATCAATCTCGAAACCTCAAGGCTGACAAAATAAAGGACTATTTCAATGGCTGTGTTATAATAGTAGAAGGAAATATGCAAAAGTGTCGTGTAAATGCACCTTGGTGGCCAGCAGTCGTGTCAGGTAGATCTCTGACACCATCTTACTCCCGCGGTCGCCCTCCCGCTGGTCCGCGTGGTCGTGATTCTTGACGAGGTGCCAGAGTTTGGTGCCGCTCTCCAGATCAGGCGTGATCATGGGTGTCCTGGACCGCAGGCTGTCCGGACTGCTGGCTGTCCTCAGCATGCTCTCTGAGGACAGACGGTCACATGATCACATGATTTCTAACATTGTGCTGTAAGGACAGATCTGACAATTCTGATAGTATGTGATTAAACCAGTTAAACCAAACAGTTGCCACTGTTGTTCAAAGTATGTTCTTTTGTGTTCTTCAGAAGCAAAAATGTCATGACACGAGGGTGAGTAAATGACGGAAGAATTTTCATTTTTAGGTGAACTATCCCTTTAAGACACCATGAAAATTGTTAAAGCATTGTTTGTGAAGAGTAAAAAAACTACTACTAGTACTTGGCGGAAGAATTATTTTGATTATTGCTATGTTTAATTGTATTGTCCTTGCCACTGTTTTATAAAAGCAATTAACCAACTGAGACTGTGTATTACTGTCATTTGACCACAGCCAGGAGGATTTGAGGCACTCTGCCTCATATATTGTGCCTCAGAACACTTTTTACTTACTGTATCACGCAACCTCTCATGGCTTACCGCTATTATTTTAACACACATTGTGCTATCTGGATACAGTGTTAAAGCCACAGATCCTGCGGCTTTATACATTTAAAATAAACGCAAAGCTAAACAGCATGGAACAGACATATCAACAGTTGTAAATCAGGGAAGACGTTTTTTCCTATCTGATGAGCAGTCGGCTGCCAAATACCCAGGAGTTACACATCAAAGATGGGAGCAAAAAGTAGCTGAGCTCTGGCTAATGGACGGTTAAGCACAGTAATCTGTCTGAGGATGAGGCATTCTGGGTAAAGATCATTTCCTGTGGACATCCTGAACTACAATGAATATACTGCATCTGTGGAATCCATCAAAAACTCCCTCCGGTTTTCTCCAATCTTAAGTGGCAAGTGGGTGTGAGAGACAGAGTCGCGCGTCTAGAGTCTAGCTAATCAGTTACAGACTGGCAGGCCGGCGTATTCGAAAGAAACAACCACTGTAAGCTTAATTTGGCCCCTCGCAGCGCTGCACAGAAAAAACTCAAGACATAATAGTTAAAAGATAAACAAACAATAAACAACATAATGAAAGTTTCGAAATAATCAAGAGATAACAAGAAAAATTAAGAGGTCTGAAATACATGATTGTTGCTTTATTAAGATGGCATGTCACAATAAAATGAGTTCAGTACGCCTCAAACCCTCTGCTCTAATGCAGTCAGGTTTATTCACATTTCTGTGGAAATCTATACCATGTCATCACACCGAGAAAATCACAGACCCACGTGCATGCGTTTAGCCATTTGCTGCGATATGTTAGTACTGTTTGTTTTTCGCTAACAGGATACCAATTGCATATAATGCGCAGCGTGAAATAATAATGCCCAACAAAATATAAAAATAGAAATAAGAACACACATTTCCTCTGTCCGTGAAGACATCAAACTTCATTCTGGTGGACCAAGGAGATGTATCCACTGCTCTTATCACATGTCTATTCCTGAGGCTCAGGAAGAACATTCATTGAGGATATAAATTCACTTACTGTATTAGCATGTAAAGGGATTTGGTTCAAAGGTATTCTCATAAGGTTCCTACACAAACTCTCTCTGACAAAGAAAATCCACACAAACGTAAAAGCCAGCTACAATAATGACGAACTAACCACTGCTGTTCACATGACAACGTGCAGAACATAACTTAAACAACACCAAAAATGTGTGTCCACTATTTCAGCACCCAGTCTCTCTCAAAGGGTAAAATAATGGACGGGAGGGCCATGGCACCACTGCATGTAATACTGCTGCAGTCATGGATCCTCACTCCTGAAGAAAAGGCATTAAACAGCCTTTCTCTCTGATCCCCCGAGGAACAAAACGTAGTTCTGAGAGAAGCTGCAATCATCACCTCTTATTCACACAAACACCGAAAGTGCTAGAAAAACAAAACAAAAAGAAAATCTGAAAGACATCAAGCTCGGTGGCGTTTTGAAATCGAGAGAAGAGGACGTGATACTAGCTTGAGTCTTTTTTAAGGGGGAAAATAGAGGCCGTTGATCTCTGATTCCATATATAAACAAAATCTTTGAGTTTATTATGGCAAACATGATCTCTTTCTTCTGAGTAGCGTCTCTGAGGAGAGACGTGGAACTTCTGAGGGGAACTTTAAAACAGGAAGAGCTGACACTCACCGTATCTGCTGAGGGACTTGGTGAAGGTGGAGGAGTTTGAGATGTTGTATGCAGAGTTTTGTTTTGGCACCAGGGCGATGACAGACCCATCTGATACCTGAGGACCATGACATCACACATTACTGCTCTGTACTCAACCAAACACACTCTCACATACACAATACTGCACTATACCCATTTCACACAATCACAGAAACATTTCTGCACTTAATCTTTGTAGTTTACAAGACAAAACAACTTCTATTTGCAATAGTGTCATGAAGGTTATTTTGAGGATTCTTCCTAAATCCTGAACTATCAGACCTCATAGCTTTAATTCAGCATATTAGGGTCATTTATTGTCACGCCTTAGAAGTGCACAGTCAGCACACCTGATAGTGAGCGAGTGTGTTCAGATGTTTCCAGTCATAATCAATCTTAGTTGTGACATCTTCATCCTGAAGAATGATACGAGCCAGACGCCCCTGTCGCCACTCTGCAAGAGAGAAAACGAGATGAGCATGGTGTACACACACAGACACGCAAGCACACACAGACACGCAAGCACACACAGACACGCAAGCACACACAGACACGCAAGCACACACAGACACGCAAACACACACAGACACGCAAACACACACAGACACGCAAGCACACACAGACACGCAAGCACACACAGACACGCAAACACACACAGACACGCAAACACACACAGACACGCAAACACACACAGACACGCAAACACACACACGTTAGGTTTCTATGCTTTGTGGGCATCAAAAAAGCATAATTTAGTAGGTTTAAAAAGAAAACCAAGAAAACACACACACAAACAACAAGAGCCTCTGACCTCGTGAGTAAAGATTTTCCCTTTCTAACACATGAGCTCTTTGAATGTCTATTAACAGAGGTGACCAACTTGAAGTGAAACCTTTATGAATCACCTGTTCTTCATAAAGGACCGCAGTGCTCATGTTTGTTTACTGTGGAGGAAACGAGCCGTAGTTTATTCTGAAACTCTGAAAGACGTCTGCCATGAAGCAGGACAGACGCAGATGGCATCTCCACAACATATCGGCTAGCATCACTCAATTTAATGCAGATAACAAGTGCGCTAGCTAACAGAATCTTGCAGCTGCTGATGCGATTCGGCGTTTGTGCCTCTGATGCCCACAGCTGTGACATCAGCATGCATTTATATCACGCGCTTGATAAACTGCATGTTTGTAGTAGCAGCTACAAGCATCCGCTTTGAACATGGAGGCATTTTTTTCCAAAAGCGTTTCATATTTAATCCACTCATGTATCTGTTCATCAAAACAGCCATCATTTACACACCTTAAAGGGCAAATATAATCTGTTTCTCAGAAGATCTTACCCAGGTCCATGTCTCCTGCTTTAGGTCTCTGTGAGTAAGGACTTCCTTTATACACCGCGTCCAGCAGCTTCTCCTTCACCTGGGTAATGGTGTCACAGTTCAGGCATTTGACCGTCACCTCCAGGCCATTCTCGTTCTCCGGGTTCACGCAGTGCAGCGTCTGTCAGGACACAGTAATGGGACTGAGTCTACATGATTCATCATTAGTCGAAGCAAAATACTGAGCATAAAACTATGTATTGCAGATTTACAAGATAGCATTAATGATACAAATTATAATGATATAAACTACATTGCATGGCACTCTGGATTAGGTGGTTCTGGCCAATCGTAGCATTTTGTGGTACAGTAAATGTTTTTGTTTACTGAATGTTTATAATTGACTGTTGTCCCAGGCAACAGATTTTCAATTCAGTTTGTTTGTTTAACGTCTGTTGTATCACTCTGCAGTTTTATTTTCCTACCGTAATAAATCAATATTTCATGTCCTCATTATTTATTCATTTGAAAAATAATCTTGCAATAAGACGAATACAAGATTGAAGTATTACTAATATTGCCTCATTACCTCGATGGGGTCAAGTGAGTTCCAGATACAAAAGCAACAGCAATGTGTTTATTTCTATAGGTGGTGTACACTGACCAGTGTCTTGTAGTCGATCTGCTGTCGGATGAGTTTGTCTTCACTGAGGGAGTATCGCGCCTCTCCTGTGATGGCGTCTATAGGGCCTTTCTCCATCTGCTGTTTAATAGCACAATACAGCATGAAGAGAGGCTCACCCGCACACTCCTGTAGACAGACAGAGAGAGAGACATGATGTTTTCTGCCTCAAAAAGTGAAAGACAAAGCAAACAGACAAAGCAATCAATAACTCTTCTTTCCTTTCACAGTGACCTGCAGACATAAAATGCATTTCAGGTATGTATATCGAGCAAAACTTGATTACTGATAAACTGCCACTTCAGATGTGAAAAACAAGCAGCTGTAATGGTGCGGCGCTTTCAAATAATCACAAGGACCTGCCAATCAATACAACCATTAGCCTCTCACACCCTCCAAAAGCCCCTCTCGAGAAAGACAAACCGTTTAAATGCAGGGGAGAGAGAGAGCGATACTGGAGGTGAACGATTGGGAGGAATACTTGCAAGAGAGAGAGAGACAGACTGATACGTGCAAGGCGAGTTTTCTACATTAACATAAACATCATTTGCGGGCTTACTGAAAACTTTGTGTTTTAGTTTCTAGTTTTAAAGCTTGATTCGAAGTGTTCCTGTAGTTTAATTAGTAGAGCATTGCATAGCAGCGCAAAGGTCATGAGTTCAGGTCTCAGGGAACACGCTGATAAAATCTGTACCCTGAATGTATCTGGATAGAAGCGTCTGCCAACTGCACAAATGGAAATTTGTGATCCTGTTTTTTGTTCGCACTTTTGTTAGCTATTAGCTAGACCCAGTTAATGCAACTTTGCAACTTGTGCTGTTGACCTCAAAGAGGCGGGTCCAGTGATCTTTTCAGAAATCCAATCCCCAATTGTTTTCCAATTGTTCACTCACACTCTAAAACCAGCCTTGTGCTTTTTCTTTGGAGATTTCTCTAGTGTGTTGGCACCCTTATTTATTTTCACTTTATATGTTTTTTTTTGGTGTGTTGCAGATTTTCAACCCACGATCGCAACCTGACAAAGTTTCCAAAGACTAGTCAAGTTCACAATGAGTCATCACAGGCGAAACATTGTTTCTGTAGCTCAACCGGGAGAGCATTGCGTTAGCAGCGCAAAGGTTGCGGGTTTGATTCCCAGGGAACACACTTAAATGTATAGCCTGAATGCACTGTATGTCACTTTGGATAAAATGTCTGCCAAATGCATAAATGTAAAAATGTAAATTTAATCCACATGCACGTATCACACAAACACACGCATGTCTTACACAAACACACAATCACCCCCAACTGCAGTGATTATGAGAGACGCAGAGAAACGAGGACGCCGTCAGACGCCGTCTCCCTTCGCCTCGTGCATACACACACAAAACATTTTCTCTGCTTTTCTCTGTCTCTTCATCCTGTCTTACTCCACCATATGCTGTTAGTGTCTCGTTAGCATCTGTGCTAATTAAGCTGACAGCTGCTAACGAGAGAGCGAGCATGCATCACTTGTGGAGACCCCCGCTGCAGCATGCACGGTCGAGAGACCAGACCTCATCCCACGCTCTGGCTTCATTAAAGAGAGAGAGACAGAGCTAGAAATAGAGCAAGAGATCAGACCACACGGCCGGACCTCACCCACCCACAGGGCTAATGAACAGTAGCGAAAAAATATTCTGTTGAAACATACAGATTCTGATCAATTATTTCATACCACAGCTTTGAGCAAACCTCAGAAAAACAACTGCAGCCAGAATGCTGATAAAATCCTATTTCATGAGAGATTTCTGAGAAGGTTTGGTGTCAGTTTGCTTTAACCATGCATCTGAGCCACATCTTTATAAGTACGAGCCGCACATTAGCAATGACAGCTCGCCGGTTACGCTAACTTGTGCCACAGTCTCGTCCTGTTTAAACAGCTCTGCCTTTCCTAATGCCAATTACTGATGGCAAATATTTTTGGTTGTGAACTTTTGTCAGCTAGCAGAAGAGCCAAACGAGGCCTGCGAATGGTCAAAGTTTGAAAGTGACTTTAAATGAGCAGTCGAAATTGGCTGTTTTGGTCTTAAAGTAAAAGTTCACTCGAAAATGTACAATCTCTTATTATTTATTTTCTTCATGGTGATTTTATTCCTTCCATTAAGCTCAAAAGCACAGGCAGAATTTTTATATAACTCTATTCCGTACAATCAGAATGAAAGAGAAGCGTAAAAAAACGACTTCATGACTTTTGTGTTGATAATTACGTATTGACTTAAACTATACAACAGAATTTTCCTTTTCTGGATGAACAATCATTTGCTGTGCTCTAGTTTCTTGAATAACGCACGTTTTGTCATGTTTGAATGGCACTCGCATACTTCCTGTTTGTCTTTTATTCTTTCTTCTGTAACTATTCTGTGATTGTCTATGAACAATGTTCAGGACTCCTGTTTCTTGTTGATTAAAATTCTCTCGCTGCATGCTGAGCTCTGCGTGATTGAACTAATAAAAGTAGAGAGCCGCGCAAGAGAGCGAGGGCGAGCGAGCAGTGACGTCCTGCTGCTCAATCACGATCTGTGAGGGGCGTCGTGAAGAGTGAGGCAGGATGAAGGAGGAGAGAAGAGTAAAGGAGAACATGAGACGAGAGGGAGTCAGAAATGAGACATTATACGTCCATTTTGGCATGCCTGCAAATTTGTTATATATCCAGTATACCAGAACATCTTTCAATCAGTACAACGTTTTGTTGTAGATGCTTTAGTTTAGATGCTACATGCCAAATTTCATACCCGCCAAAAATCAAATAAACTATCTACATTAAAAATATATATTTAGGTTATAAATATATAGGGTGTTTGAGTGCAGTCAGCAAAGACAAGTGAAGGACGTGCTGTCTATTTATGTTGGGTCTGTATTATTTTATGCTAACCAGTCATATCATCTTATCACATTCCATTCAGAGTAAAAGCCCACTGTTGATTCAGCATGAGAAAGAAAACCCTGGTTTATGGGGACACTGTAAACACTTACCTTTAGGAACTTGTACAGAAGGAAAGTAAACCAGTTCGTAAGCATCTTTTCTGCCACAGACTCTGTCCTGAAAGAGAGAGAGAGAGTGGGGAAGAGAGAGCATGTAAGAACCCAAATCTGAATAAGAAAAATAAACCACGTCCAAAAGTAAATGAAAGCTTTCTCAAAAACAACTTTTTTTTCAAAACAAAGCAGCAATTTTCATTAGGACTGGACAATTACAGTAATTGGGCGATGTCTTCTATTAATGGCCAACTTGTCGTCAGCCACAAACCCTCCCAAAGTAATTAAAGCATCACATAATTAATGGACTTCAATGTTCCTAACTGATCTGTAGCTGGCAAACGCAGAAGACTGCTATAGCATGGGCTGCTAACTGTGGATCTCTTCCTCAGGCCCATCAGAAATCATTTCTGCTGTTCAATAATGCATCCACACAGACGTACCAGCTCCCATCACTGACTTACATAAGGGCCTATTATTAAATTATACACTCATTAATTAAACGTTGAGGGAGAAATAAGGTGAACGAGGAGGGACAACAGGTGTTTCGAAGGGTGTGGGAGTGTCCTGAATAGTTTCTGAGCGTGCTCTGTTAAGTGCACTAGATCAGGATGGAAACAGAGGATAGTGACTTACATGAACTTTAAAGGTTTAGAGAGAAATGGACAGCAAAAACAGATTGCAAAAATAGTCCAAACGAATCTCTAACTTTTCGAATTCTGTAGGCTGTTTTTGCTACTGTACCTGTAAATGTACCCCTTCATGACATGAAGCTTTATTTAACTAGATAAAAATTCTGAACAAACGGGGCGGTGCTTGTCTGTGCAAAACCGTCACCATAATGCTAGCACATCGAGAGCAGTTACCAGGGCGTTGCTATATGGTTGCTAAGGTATTTTGAGTGGTCTGTTATGCATAGCTGTGTGGTTTCTTTTTCTGGTTTGTTCTGAATGGTTTCTAGGTGCTTGTTTTCAGTCAGAAGAAACCCTCTCCAGCTCTTTTTAAATATAAGTCTAGATTTTTCTCCCGTGTGTTCAAGCATTGGCTCAAAGCTTCAAGTGGTGTGACAGGAGCACCAGACTGAGGAACTATCAGATAAACTGAGTGTGTAGGTGAAAGTGTGCATTCTCTCGCCTCCTCAGCAGCAGTTTGGGATGGTTCTTGCTCTCCAGGTTCTTGTCGATGAGGTCGGAGAGCAGCTGTTTGAGGACTCCTGTAGCGTACTCCATCTCTCCCTGTAGAGCCGTCATGATGAGAGATGCCACGTTACCACGGTCACGCATGGAGAAGGAGCGCTGAGCTTCAAGTGTGCGGATAAATGTCAACAGGAAGTGCTTCTTGGTGAGGAGTTGACCAAAGAGAGTTAAAGCTTTCTCGACATTGGCGAGAACCTGAGAAAACCACACAAAAGCCAAAACTCATCATACAAATGGACTAAATCACAGCTATATTATACTTTAATGATGACGAACAGGCAAACAAAGAACCTACAAAAACCATGTCGTATTCATTTCAGCCCTAATAAATACTCGTCCTGTTATCTATCTGTTGTCTTTACTGGCTGAGATGTGGGGAATGGTCTGGTTTAAAGATCTTAAACTTGTCAGTGTAGAAGCCCTTCAGTAAAGCAAACAGTGTTGAGTCCACATGAGAAACACCCAGCATTTTGATTGACATCAAAGAGAATCAAAGATGCAAGCAGCTCAAGAAAACAGAAGAAAAGCAAAAGCAAGGACAGCGGCAGAGAGAGAGACGAGAGAGAGGGAGGGAGAGACAGAACAAGAGCGAAGGAAGAAATATAGAGGGAGAAGGGGGGGAGAGAGAGAGAGAGAGAGAGAGAGAGAGAGAGAGAAGGAGTGCAGCAGGGAGCAGATGAGACCTCACTGTTCAGAGTGAAACGTAGTGATCTGACCTTCTGTGATCCACAGGGTGGCACAGCGTCACCTTTCATTTGTCTCTCACTACCTGTATCATTCCTTAAACACACTTACACTTACATAATGTACATACAATTAACATGTTTGATTTTGGACCAATGAGATTTCACTGAGGGCGGGGCTAACCAGTTTGACACCAGCACTCCAGACCGCAGAAATATCTCAGTAGTCCAAAATTCATCACAACGCACAACTGTATCAAATATCTTTTGATATTTGTGATAGCTGTGGTAATGTTGCCTCACTCAGCATTTTTACTTTCAGTGTCAACAAATTACCTGTCTTGGGAAACTTGTATTGTGCCAGATCGGGACACGGTGTTATAATCCAAAGAAATTACAGAAAACAAAGCAAACAACAAAGAGCAAATACAATTTCTGAACAAGAAAATCAGACATCAGAACAGGAAAGTAGTTTCCTGCCATCAAACCGGCATCGGTTATTGTCCCCTACAGCACCTTACATAGCATGTAACCTGACAAAGGCCTTTTCTGACAACGCAGACTAATAAAGTGCCTCAATTCTTCTGTGCTGAGCCGAATGAAATTTGCAGCCTCTTGGGAAGGCCGATTCCACTGTAGGTTGCTTTGGGGCGAGAAGCTACACATAGCAATAAGGGCCTGAGCTGCGCATATAGCCACTTGATTACGCCAGGGACTCGGGGGCAAATACAGTGAAAACAAACCCCAGAAGAAATAATAAACATGCGATTCCTCCGTGAGCCAATGGCACGGCCCGTCGTACGCATACCTACGGACGTATCATGTTGAGTAATGGGAAGTTTAAATGCGGCGACTGTTGGGTAATGTGTTTTGACATTTCTCCGTTATTCTAGTTTACCTGCGTTATTCTATTAAAATCAATTTACCTGCAGTTTAAATTGATTTTAAAATGTAAAGCATTAACATATCGCATTACTTTACCAAGTTATTTAGCACATTTTGCCATAAACTGTAACTGAATATACTAAATATACCAAACCCTATATATATATATATATATGTGTGTGTGTATGTGTGTGTGTGTATACACACAATATTTCTTTCCTTCATATCTTTCTGTTATCTCTGATATATGGCATAGCTTGTACACTCAGCATCAGATGAGTATTTTATGATCACATTGTTAGTTTTGTTCTACTGTTACCACGGTGATGATGTACTGACCCGTACCTCCATCTCCTTGAGCACTGGGTGGTCTTCAATGCCGGGGAACAGAACTCTCATGGCGTAGGTTCTGTAGTCCAGGAAGGGAATACCAGCTCCATCCAGCTCCTGCGTCAGTTCATGGATGTCGGTTTGGAGTTCAGCAAATGCTACGAAAAACACGCATGATTAATGTCAATCTAAATTGACAAAATTCTTCAATACAAAAAAACTGCTAAGCATTTTTGTGTGCAATAAAGTGGCTCATAATTAGAGTTTGATTTGCTAAAAGTCTTAAGTGAGAATAAGAGTTATCTTTAAGTATAGCTTTAAATAAAAGCGTTTGATTGGGTAGCACGGTCACCAGGTGGTTTGCACAATAACAGGCACTTGTGAAAACAGAGGCATCGCTAAAGTCTGTCAATCTGTTTGTTTACTCGGCTTACGACTAATTTGGCGTGCCGTTTGAAAAAAGCGAGAGGGAAGAGACGTAAAACATGCAAAGTTCACAGGAAAAGAAAGTCAATTAATTGCATGAGTGGATAATTAATAAAGTAGCTTTTTATGCATAATTTCCTCCAGCTGTTCTTCCTCCTTGTTGTCCGCTGGGACATAAATAGTGATGCTCGTACTCGTCTTAAAAACGCCAAGCAAATATTATTCAACATGAACTGCCCAATGTGATTTTCAGTGTCCTTAGTTAAAAAAATGTGACGGGCATAAAGGGCTTTTAATTCAATGTTTCTTCCTCCTCAAAGTGCACTTGAAAGGCCCAACAAAGATTTCCAACATGAGGGATGGCCTTGTAATTCAATTTTGTTTCATTACTCAGAGAGCCATGTGTCGGATCGCAGAGCGCAAGGGACATTACCGACAGCTTAAACGCAGAATTTTCGAAGCCCTGCTGTTAAAGCGGTCAAAACATTACGCCTCTGTGGAAGTGGGAGTGTTTCCAAGGTCAGTTAGCAAAACATTTCCTTTAGTGCTGTGGCTGTTTGTCGAAACCACTTTGAAAAGTTTCATACGTTGCTAAAAATGTATCTCCTTTCTGAAGTACTTTCGTGGCAAAAGCACTCAAAACCTTTTCAATAACCATCATGTCCACAAACGCCTGCCCTAACGTTTCTCGACTAATGTAAAGCAGAAAGGCAAAGCTGATATCCCCACTGAGCATTCGCGGTATCTAAAGCGGCGCTGGATTGTTCGCTAATTATCCATTAGCCGCGCTTTTGTTTGTTTGTATTGCTGCGTTCTCGGCTGGGCATCATCACGGCTCAGTAAACCTCTGCACATGGCAAATCACAAATGCCCTGGACTGTGTTCATTGGTTTATGCCCACTGACTGCAGCATCACAACAGACTCAACCCGTCCTTATGCTACACAGCTAAATCGAATGTGGATGAAGCTCTGAGGAACTCTGAGTCACAAGAAAGACGGGGGAATCTTGGCTTGGCATGCTAGTTTCTAGGATTTCGGGGGCACTGATGTTTTTGGGTAAATCTCATTAAGCCAGTCTAGAAAATGTCACAGACATAGTTGACCTGAAAATGAAGAAAAGTAAGAAATTATATTTTGGATAAAGCCTACATTCTTTTTTAATTTGCATTATTTTCAATAAAAATATGGCCTTGAGAATATGAATAAAACTCTATTCTTCATTACACAAATGAAAATGTTAAATTTGCTATATTGTCATAAAAACTAATGCTTTTTTCCATTTTCCACTCTTCCACTTTTTTTTATTGCCACGACTTTGCAAAATGTTGTGGCCCATCCTCTGACCCCGATGACCTCACTGTATCTGGTTAGAACGAGGAGTTTGAGGGCTTTGGGTCATTACAAGAAAAATTTGATCCGAACCCTAACAAGGGAAACAAGGTCGTAAATATTTTGCAGAGGTTGTAAATAATGTCAGCGCGTATGATGCGAATAAAATATTGATGCATGGATTGAACGCAGTTGGGATAACAAGCCATTCATGTTCTCCATTAACAAAGACAACCAGCCAATCACTAAAAATCGTCCCTGAGAACAAGGCAGCTAATCAATGCCCACCACTTCCTTTACCCAACTGGCAAGAAACAAAGTTCTTTCATTATTTTCTGCCTGCCATTCAGCCGTTTTCCCCTTTGCCGCAATGAACGTGTTTGTTAGTTAGCTAGCCACAGCGCACTTTTTCATCCACCTGACAGGGCCATGACCAGGAGGTCCAACAGTCCTCAGATAATGACCAATTAGACCCAGTGTATTTCTCAGAGAGCAAAGTGTGGTTTTGGGAACCTTTACGACACACGGCGACTGCATTTCAAACTGGGCGGAGGCTGGAATGCCATAACACTGCAGTATGCTAACGTGTTAATAAATGTAATGGTGTCACCATGACGACAAGAGTATGTGAAGATGATAATGTGGAGCTTGAAGGTAAGACCTGCAGTTTCCACATCAACATTTATTCATTCTTAAATATAAAAAACTGACTAACCTTCTTTACACTCAAGAGCGACTCTGGACTCCAGGTTATCCATTTGCAGCTGGAGGCGCTTTAGAGTGCGGTCGGCGTCGCGGGATTTGCGCTTGTAAGCAATGAGAACGGCAATGATGACCAGCAGAAGAAGACCACCACCTCCTCCGATCCCAATGATAGCAGGGAGCGTGAGAAGACTATCCGAGTAGATCTGCAGTGTACCGGGGGAGTACTCGAACCCTCCGGCCCGGATCTGTAACAGAACCACGAGACAGACTCACTGAAGCGCAGAAAGTAACGTTCTACGATTAGCATTCATTCTTTTTTTGTGGCAATTTATATGTGACAAATCAATCTCTGTGTAAAGGACGCAACACGGTTTTGCATGAGGCAATAATTAAAACTTTACGGGCTTATCATGTTTGTGAGACGGGCACAGAGATTGAAAAAACATTTAGCACAAAATGTTTTATTATTACTGGATCTTTTCGAGCGAAGGCTTGTATTTCGAAAAAAGAAAATTTAACAAGGAAGCGTATAATTGCTTACACAGCTCTGTCTCAGCAAAAAACAATCGCCAAAGTCTCAAGATGTTTGTTCCAAACGTAAACGTGTTTATAACGCACATTTAACATCAACAAGATATGAAGTATTAAGTAAATAAAATGGATTTTAACATTTACTGATAATGCAAATGGTGCTTGCTCATACAAGAACCATTCGCAAGTTGGCACCTTGATGCTGGGATGGGCATCAAAACAGCTAAGTGTAGCTTTTAATAATCTCATTTCAATATAAAGCAATAAAAATACAAGGTCTAAACTTCTGTGTGGAAATGATACCATACTGTACAGCATGTACACAACACCGCAGGCATTTTGTGCTGCTGTCTGCTAAACTACAAGGGCCCATGGGAAGAGAAGGGGTCAAAGATCCAAGCCATACGAAATTTCCTAGAGAGACTCTCACTAACAAGGGTCAGAGCAGTCAACACAGATGTGTGCTAGAGCAAACACATCACACAACAAACACACACAACACACGCAATTACTCAGGCAGACACACACTTAATGAGACTTATTAGACTTATCTCACACAGGCTAACACAAAGCCCAGAAACATGGACTAAAAAATAAAATGTACACGCGCACACACACAAACACACACACTGAGGGCACAATGTCAAGCGCACACACACAAACACACACACTGAGTGCACAATGTCACGCGCACACACACAAACACACACACTGAGTGCACAATGTCACGCACACACACAAAACACACACTGAGTGCACATTCACGCCACACACACAAACAACACTGAGTCACTGTCACCACACAACATGATCACAATTACCACACAACAAACCATGATGACATTCACGCACAACACAAAACACCTAGTGCACATCACCGAACACAACACACACACTGAGTCAATTCACGCGACACACACAAACACACACTGAGTGCACAATGTCACGCGCACACACACAAACACACACACTGAGTGCACAATGTCACGCGCACACACACAAACACACACACTGAGTGCACAATGTCACGCGCACACACACAAACACACACACTGAGTGCACAATGTCACGCGCACACACACAAACACACACACTGAGTGCACACTGACATAATCCAATGCAGCAAGCGTCTACCCGGGTAACAGGCAATGTTCTAAGAATGTTGGCTAATGTTCTCAAAAAGTTATCAAAAATGTTTTTGCAGTAATGCCAGTGAAGCGTTTTTCTAACGATATATATATAGATATTATATATCAAAAACGTTATTAGTAGTGTTAGTGGTTAGTGGAACATTTCAAAAAGTTACAGATTTAACAAATATTTGATTAACATTCTTCAAAGCAATATAGCCAGTCTACAAAACAGGACGTTTCGAACATTTCTAAAACCTTCAAAATAAGGTTTTCAACATTTTTGTTACTTAAAGGAAACGTTAGGGAAACATTCTTACAACCTAACATTGTTAGCTGGATAATGGGGAGGCCCATAAGTGGGTCACTGTACGGGGGAAAGCGCACAGCTGTGTGGCCCCGACACACAAGGACAGAAACAGAGAGACACGTCTGTTTTTGAATCACTGTACAAACACGTATTTCACATGATTTCTCTCAATCCAATGTGACACTTGCAGCGTTGCACAAAAATAATACAGATTCAGAAGACCAGGTTCAATGTTTTTTCTTCTGAAAGCATTTCTCTTTCACAGCCATCACAACAAATGACACATTGTGGTGAGATAAAAAACGTCCTTTCCTCAGCAGTGCATTCAGCGTCTGTTAAGCTCATTTTACACTGCGAGTTGTCATTTCCAATCTTTGATATTTTGGTCAGTGTGAAGCAGGTCCAGTATCACACAAGACATAAACTATTGATTTAAAAACATTTTCCTGAACTAAACTAAAATCAACATGGCGTTCTAACAACATATCATTTCTAACAGTTTTTAAATGTTTTTCAGTTGTTTATGCATAAAAATTCTCATTTTTATGCATAAACATTAAAACTCATTAAAACTCATTAAGAACACATTTTTTGCAGTTAAATCTACGTGACAAACAGGCTGAAAACTAATAAAAAATAATAAATCCTCAAAACAAAGTAGCACAATTGCATGTGACGTGAATCAGAGAGGACAGTGAGGTACATACAGTCACTTTGTGTTGGCCGGTGAGATTCGGCCACTCGCAGAGTAACTGAGTCTCAGAGAGCGTCAGAACACATGGCGTCTCTCCGATAAACACGGTGTAATTCAGTCTGGAGTTACCAGGAGCTGCTGGAATCAAATTACGACCCTGTGGAAATAAAAACATCATCAGACACATCTGAAACAGACTGCATGCGATTCTGCCGAAACTCATCGTTTGTATATGGAAACGTTTTAGAGTCATTTTCACATTACTGATGTGAGAGTTTAACACTAACCAGTGCCACACCACTTTGATCTACACATGATCTGGTTAGACTTTCTAAACTGTGCGATAGTTTACATTACAGTTTACTTGCGGTAAACTTACCGCACGTTCACCTGCTGGCTTCCATTAGAAGTGTGTTAACCAAAATGTTTATGTTGGTTTCTCATGACCTGTCGAGATTATCTAAACGTGTTGCTTGTGATAATCTTCAGAGTTCCACAGATGTTCTCCATGGACATTGAGTTGAAAATAACCCGGAATATTCTCGGAATGAGTTTTACAGATAACAGACATGGTCTCCTGTTTGAGATAAATTTACTCATCACACAACCCTAGACACAGAAAGGTCATGTAGATTGATTTTTAAGAGGAGAAAAAGCCCAGAGGCTTTAACAGATGTGAATTTGATCTCATCCGAAGAGATAAACAGGAAGAAAAATAAGGAACAAAACATTCTCCAGCCACACGGACAGAAGCTACAGGAAAAAGAAACGTTGATGAACAGCATCAACCCCTCCTCAAACCCTCCACCAGCAGGGTTCAGCGAGGTCACGCCACGACGCTCTTTAATGCAAATTTAGCTCCCACTGCCTCTCTCACCTCGTCTGCGCCGCCAACCCCTGATCAAATTAAATGAGAAATTAATTGCGTGGTGAACGCAATGCATCTACAGAATATCCCTGATTATTTCACCAAATTGCATTTTCGCATTTTCCTTCTCTTTGCTAATGTGGCGCGTTGTTTTCTTCCCCCCCAACACTCCGGGTGGGGGATCGGGCATTAAGTAAAAAGGTTTCGTTAATAAATTTCCATTTAACAAAGAAATATCACCCGACATGCTTTGACTCTCACCTCAGTGGGTTTTTAAGAAAAGAGAGGCTTTCATTAGTGCAGAAAGCAGCCGTGTCTGTGATCAGCATTCTGAAATTATAAATAAAGGAATGCAGGACCTTCCAAGTGGTGCATTTACAAAGTTGACTAACAATGGACGGACTTGTCAGATTAGTGACATTATGAGGAAAAAATAACATTACAAGAAAGAAAGATAATTTGAGGATGATATGACATCAGACCAGGTCCGATATCTGTTTATTTTCATTGTTAATTGCAATTTCGCAGTGTGCAAAGAAATCTTTTTTTTTTATTGTTTTTTATGCCGTTTCACCATTTTTATTCGCAACTATGGTAGATGGCCAACAGGAGATTATTACAAGGAGAGAAGAATATTCCAGTGAATGGTGAGGTTTGAAACCACAATTGAAACCTCATGAGCACTGTGGCTCAACGTGCCAGTGTGCAGACGCAAACCTCTAGGCTGCAGCTCAGACAAGAACATTCCAGTTCGATTAAACAATGAAGAACTTCATCTGCTGCTCAACCTCATATCAATTCTCATCTTGCACCTACAGCAGGTATGTACCTTCAGGATGAGTGGAGATGTTGGTTTGAGCTCCAGAATGCCAGTGGGGCTGAGGGGTTCAAAGATGGGGTCCGGATAGTAGCTGAAGGTCTCATTGACAACCACGAGAGCGTGAACGTTGTCCATGTAGAAGCCAATCTCATCCGGTCCACTGCCAGTCTCAGCAAAGCCTCTCTCAGAGTCAGCCACAGAAGGAGCCAGACAAACCATGATAGAGTTGTTGAAAACCGTGCAGTTCTGAGGAAGACAGAAAGATACAGACCCAAGGTGTGATACGACAAAACATAACAAACACCTCTCCAAACAAGACTTATTAAATAGGTACCAAATGGTATCTGGTGACAGATACTGCAGATCAGTCAAAATCAGAACAGGGTGTATATGAAAAACTGTTCTGTACTTTATGTGATGACTGTGGATGTTACAAAATGCAAACACTTAAGAAACGCTAGATGCTTTGTTCCAAAACAGCATCACTGGTATGAAAATGTAAATGTAAGTAACTTCATTATGCTGCCTCCTAAGAGTTCTGGACAGTTTTGAATCCATTTTTGTAGCTAGATTGTAGTTAGAGAAATGTCAATTAAATAAACATATTTCATTCAGTACAACATCAATACTATTACTTTATCAATTTATCAATACTTTATCAATACTACTAAGTATTGATAAAACATACTCTGCATGAAAACTACAGAACACATAAAAGCATGCACTATACATGGAAAAGAGTGATAAAGCAGTGTAAACAGAATTATTTCACCTGATATTCGTGTTTGCTACATATTTTTGTTTCGCCATATAGCTCTATTAGTAACAAACTGCTAATAAAGGATTCATTTTGAGCTCCATTTAAAGCTCTAATTTGTGTTGTCCATCAGATCAGTCATTTATGAGGACCAGAATGTTGCCTTAGAAGCCATCTGCTGTAGACACAGAGGCAGTTCACTAAGTTTTAAAATATAGCTAGAGAGAGACTGTGGGTGGTTCACATTTTCTGTCTCTTTCAAAGTCTTTTTAGCCACAACGAAAGTGGCAGGGGAAGGTTTCTGAGCTTTTGTAAGATGAAGATTTAGATGGTTTCATCTGAGAAAAACCTGAGCAGAAGAAAGTGAAGGAGGGGAGTCTGACCTCCAACAGAGAGGAAGAACCTTGGACTGAAAAAGCAGGAGTTACAAGACAAAGAGCGAGAGCAGTGGTGTGGAACAATGAGGAAAAGTACACTTACATGGAAGGACTCAGCAGAGCCGTACTTGGCGCGGATCTTGGGCTCTTTAATGGTGGCCAGATTGGTGCCGCTGATCGTCAATGGGGTGCCGCCACTAAACAGAGAAACAGGCAGTCATCATTTACACAGAAAGTTATCATCTAAAGAGGTGTGCTGAGCACAGCTCTCACTCAGTAACATACTAATACAGTCTGTCTCCATGCCTCTGCATTAAATCAGAGGAAATATCAGTCTATCAAGCCTCTCATCCCTCAGGGAGGGAAAACAGAGCGGAGGTAATGTACCCCATCATCCCTTCAGTGATGAGACACAAAAGAGATTTTCTTGAA
Source organism: Chromobotia macracanthus (assembly GCA_036877525.1). Lineage (NCBI taxonomy): Eukaryota > Metazoa > Chordata > Actinopteri > Cypriniformes > Botiidae > Chromobotia > Chromobotia macracanthus. The sequence continues at coordinate 3,190,065 of JAZGTH010000006.1, forward strand.
AAGTCAGACATTTAAATGTGTTCCTCTACATATTTAATACAGAAATGATAGCAGAAGATGATATTAGATGATGGAGTTATTTTAAGACCCATTAAATCGAAATCTAATGTCTAATCTATATGCAAACGTATTTTAAAAGGTTTTTATATTTAACAAAGCACGTGTGTGCAATTAAAATGTTCTGTTAAAAATATGATTAAAAATAAGTCAAGTAAAAAACAAAAATACACTCCCTATAATGAGAAAATCATGGGAAGCTTCTAGGTCTGCCCAAAACACACTAGAAACAAGTCAGTTGACGAATGTGTGCTGCATTTCATAACGTACATATGTGTATTTATGAATGCACTTGCATGCTTGTATACAATTAATTTCATGTTTGCTTGGCCTACATTTTGATGTCTGTGCAGATTGATTTTCCACTTTCTCTCTTTGATGTTGTTGTGTTCTTTCAACCTCCCCGTTTGGTCTTATCTAAACCATGAATCAGTTAAAGATTGTGATTTGCTTAAGGTATCCATACCGAAGTCTTTGGAAAACCTATTTGTGTTTACAAGCTTGTCGACATAGCCGGTGTATGAGTTCAACTCTGGACCATAGCAGTGCTGATGTCTCTCCCTGTTTGCTTCAGTGACGCCTGCTGCACCGTGGACCTGAAGGCCATTTTCAGCTCAAATCAATGCAGCTTCACTCAGCGCGAGCTAACAGGCTTTAGGGCTGCAACTTTCTGGTTCCAGTCATGTGCGTTTAAGCTGGGGGCATCTTCTGCACAGACGCAGTCATTTCCTGCAATCGCTTTGATCCGTGTGCAAGGTGTGTGTTTGTTTTTCAGGTCCAGTTGCAGTGGGGGAAAGGTCTCGTGCCTGACACTGCGGGGGAATAATAACCGCATTCAAAGCAGAACTGCAGCACATGCTAGACAGTGTGTGTGTGTGTTGTGATGCAGATGAGAGAAGACTAGAGGTAAATGCTGAGAATTTGAGCGAGCACAGCTGACACCACCCAGGAGTTAAGAAGAGAGGGCAAGTGATGAAGAAAAAGAGAGAGAGAGAGAGAGAGAGGAGAGGAATGTGTTTAGGGCTTGTTTTCAGTGACAGGCTTTTAAAGACCTCACTCTCTAACCCACAGAAGCAGGAGTTGCAGGTGATAAGTGCTCCGTCCCACCCGCCTCATCTAACACCAGCGATGCTGGTTGTTTGGACTCTTTGTTTTCATTTCACCCCGACACGCCAGACGGGCTTCAGTGCGAATCGCAGCTCCTCCCCTGGAAAGCTGCAAAAACAGCATCTGACAGCAGATCTGCTCACAGGTGGAGACGTCTGACGGTGAGACACCCGATCCACGCCAAAAAGAAATTTTTCACCCTTTTAATGAGTTCTGCTCATGTGTCAAGAGAAACTCTAACACAAATGGTTCGGTATCGATTTTTATGACCCTTCTGTTGTTCTAACTTCTCCCCAGTGAAGGAAGAATGTTGGAAATATTCACGTTTAATTAGTAGGCGCTTTTTTAATATGAGGGAATATGGGAAGATGACAGATAAGCACCGCAGTGTGTTTGAATCGTCGGGTGTGACGCCACTCACCTCGCAATGCTCCAGTCAGGATCTATCTTCAGGACGGTCGGATCTTCTGTGTAGTTGAACTTCACCTCAGGGTTCCTCAGCTCAGCGGCATCAATGTCCACCATGACAGGAATACTTCCAGAGTTAACGCCGGCCGGAGTTACACACACAATCTCCTTAGAGGTTCGCCTACAGAAACGGAAGGAAATGAAGGAGAGAGAATGTTTACTATAATAATCTTGTGTGTTTATAAAGCACGTCACCACATTCATATTTCAGCAGAATACAGATTCTTTACTCAATAACAGCTAAGTGCGTTTGATGAAGCTTCGTGATTTGTGCGCTAACAGCCATATGGGCCACAATACAGTTTCAAATACTCAGAGTCTCTCTCTCTCACACACACACACTATCTCCGTCTCTCTCCCTTCCTGGAGACGTGCCTGCATTCTCCATGCACATCCCCTCAGCCTGTTGCCATGGAAACCCTTTTCAAGATGCACACCCCAGAATTCCTCAGAAGACTGCACATATTTTGACAAGGTGGTTGTCACAAACAAAATAAAAAATAAAGATGAAGGAGAGCGAGTTGCGGAGAGGATAAGCCACTGAAATTTCCTTAAAGGTAAAAAATATACAGCTGTTGAACGAAAAGAAGTTTTAAATGCAATCATTGCTTTGGGATATTGTCAGAGATTTTGCATTTTAAATATGTAATTTGGATTACAGACATGTAGAATAAATTTGAATATGAATTGAGCGGATGTTATGAATGGAAGACACAAAACACAAGAAACGAAAAGTGGAGATTTTAAAGGGACGGTTCACCTAAAAATTAAAATGCATTTTTCAAACCTGCATGACTTTCCTATATGAACACAAAAGAAGACATTTTTGATTTGATGTTTGATTCTTTGGTTTGAGTCATTTTTATGCAATTACAATGAATGTTGAATGAAGCTTTAGAGCTTTAAAATGACACAAACACACAACACATTCTTCATAACTTTCTCTGATAGTCTGATGTGCTTCTGCGTCCTTTAGGAAGCTTGAAGGCCTCAAACCCATTTGTTACAATTACACAGGAATACAAAAGAAACTGAAGTCTCCAGAATTTCTCATTTCGTGCTCCAGATAAAGTGAACAATGACAGTATTCTCATTTTGGAGTGAATTATTCCTCTAACACCCTCTCACGCCCTGAACTCAGCAGCACACCAGGCATCAGGTTCACAGGAAGTGGACTGTCTCTCTGAAGTGAACCCGCGACCCGAGAGCAGGTGTGTCTGACGTATCAGTCAGCGAGAACTGCAGTAATTCTCATTCTTTCTTTCTCTCCTGCCTAAAAACTGGCACAGAGACAAGGTTTTAATTCTCAGCTGCAATGCAGAGCAGTCTGGTGCTACAGATAGACACGCAGACGGGAGAAAGACTGGCATTCACACTCCGAAGTGTACGATCAACCTGGACTGTCTGTGCCTTTAAAGTCTCTTTATGCTGTAGATACATGCCGAGGGGCAAAAAGGGTAAAAAAAAACCATCTGGCTATTTTGAATGACGTTATGACAGGTAGACATACTAAAGTGAGAAGCCGGAGGAGAGCTTTTTGGAATTAAACATGAAAGAAAAAGGGGGACAGCATGGCAGATTAAAAAGAAAAAAGAGAGGGACCGAGAGAGAAGAGAGAGAGAGACCATATTAACAAGCAAGCGGAGGCTGTTTCTTGGCAAATGTTACACCAAAACAGCCAGCGGGCTAACCATCAAATGGACCGGCACAAGGCCAGCGAAGAATATAAAACAAGCAAACAAACAAACAGAAACTATATGACAAACGGAAACACAAAGTTAACACAAAAGTCTGCCAGACAGAGAGATAAAAAGACAGAAAGACAGACAGACAGTCTTCTAATTTATAGGCTTTCACATTTTTATTAAGACAGGTCACAGGCTAGACTCGAATGTGAAAAGCCCACATGAGCGCCTCTGTGTGTCAGGAAAACGCCCTAACCAAGCAAGGAGACAGATGAGTATATACACTGATGTGGTACTTACTTTTTAAAGTGACAGGGGTGACGGCCGATGTTGACCGTAACAGAACTGCCGGCATTGAGGTGGTTTCCCTCAATGGTGACGGTGGTTCCTCCGGAGAGGGGCCCCTGAGCGGGCTGGACGCGTGTGAAGTACGGTGTCTGAGGAGGGACATGATGTGTTAAAGGTAATTTGTGCTCTTTGCTCTCTGCTAAATGTTTTGATTAATGGAATTCAATCAGAAGACCTTTTTTGAAACAACATGCATTAAATCTGACTTCTGTTAATCATAAAGATTTAAATGTATCTGCAGATGTAAGTATCTACAGACTGCAAGACACTTACCACGAAAGTGAAAGCCCTGGGTGAAAGCGCCCTGTAGTCGGCCTGGCAGTCTCGAACGCAAACCTCCACCTGCGCTTCCTGTACGCGATACCCCGTGGCATCGTTCAGCAGACACACGATCCTGCGGAAAACAGAAACGTGATCTAACGTGGTTTATGATTAATAGCCCTGCTCGGATATTTAAAATTACATGGAGGGCGAGAAATGGATACATTCACAGGATGCAGCTTCTGTAAATATTACTCCTAGAAATAATACCTTTCCGCACTAACATATTCCTCTTCAATAGGAATACAAGGAACTTTTCCCAGTCGAACGCCCGTCTGAATGTCTCTGAACTGCAGACCCAGGTTCTCGCCCGTGATGGTGAGCCTGGTTCCACCCTGCCGTGGACCGGTCTCGGGAAACAGCTGTAAAACAGAGGTTTTAGTTCGACTGGAGATAATATGATGCATTCAGATAGCAGGAGATTTCATTCACCGTGACACAGCAGGACAAACATTCAAAGTGAAAAGAAGCAACAGGGCTAAACCAAAAGAGCCCATTTACACCCGTCTGAGGTGATCCGATGACACGCTAAATACAAGTGTAAATAGCTTGTAAATAGTAAATAGTTTCTTTGCAAACCAACAGGTTTGTGCTGGGATTAACATTCAAGTAAAAATTCCTTCACAATGAGGTACCAAACGGCTCTCAAAAATAACCACTCATTCTGTTCCTCTTCGGTGGATCTGTTGAGACATCACAACTTTCAAGAAACAATTAAAAACACACCTGTTACGCATATACTTGAGTAATCCCAAACTTTCCACTGTTTAACTTAGTTTAACATTGTTTAAAAAAAAAAAACCTCTTTTTTATGTTGTTTCCATCTCTCTAGCTTCAACTCTATTTCTTGTAAACGCAGTCTTATAGACTGTGCTTGTTTTGGCTCTTGGACAAAATGTTCCTTCATTTGTAAGCTGCATTGGATAAAAGCATCTGCTAAATGAATAAATGTAAATGTAAGTATGTTTGGGAGAAACGGTGTGCCATTTTGATCTTGTAAAATGATATTGTGATCACAAGCGGTCAGAGGAAACATACTGAAACACTTCCAGGTGTGAACGGCAACCGACTGACCACTTGTGATGTAAACAGATGTAAACAGAACCTGCACGTCCCCTCATGAGGTTAACATCACATTATTTATGCTACAGTAGGACATGTAAAAAAAAAAAGTAATATTCGAAAACTAGGTAATAGACTCAGCAGACAGATTTTGGCATTGGGTCCTACAGCTCCCCCGTCTCCCAGTTCCCACACAACTCAGATGTCTTGAATTTTAATGGAGACAAATCACCCCTCGGTGCAGGGAAGCAGGAGCCCCTAACGATTGGTGAAATACGTCCCTCCATCCACCATGCCCCCCTCCATCCAGCTTCTAATTGAAACTTATTACCCATGCTCCCGCATCTGTGTTTGTGAGCCACGTGGCACAAGGCAGTAGGATAATGTGATTTATTTAGCCAGATTATTCTCCGTAACAAGGACAGGTGTGGCATGACAAAACAAATATGGTGAATGATGTGCAGGGGTAACAGCCATCATGAGGTAATTACAGGTACTCTCTATGCCCCGTCTCCCGGCCACGAGGTCTCCGTGGTAACCTGTAGCGGGGCCCCGTCTGCCTTAGTGGCAGAGTGCCCAGGACGAAGCCTTGGGGAATTCTAAAGTGAAAATGATGGTCAAATTGAAAATAAGCATGATGTTGAAAATGAGAGTGTTTGCCACAAAAGTCTGTAGAGTTTACTTTAGGCTCAGACACACAAGGCCTCTCTTAACAAGAAACCAAACTGCACTGTCACAAAAACAGCCAGGGTCACAAAATAAATTCAGGCTTTATTGACAGACTGTGTAAACTGACCTGAAAATGACAGAATTTTGAGTGTTGCTCTGGGATTACAGTAACATTAATCTACATTTGATGTCTTTTATTATGAAAAAAACATTTTATACATTTCTAATTAAATCAGCCTTAGAGGGAAATGACAGATGAAAATAAAATCAACACAAGAGGGAGAACACTAATATACAGACACGTTTTCCCCAAGGACCTTGTTAAACTATCCACAGTTAAGTAAGTCTCCCTTTCATTATCAGCTCTGAGTAACTATACATTTCAAAAATGTATGCAATTACTGCGATTAAAGTGCCGTGGAACGCAGGAGGCCTCCTGCCGCTTTCCAGTGTTGAGATTATTACTGTTTTGTGTGCCCCCCATCACCATCCCCCATGGGTGGGAGGACACAGTAAAAGGAGAGTGGTAGAATCTGGAGGGTGAAAAGAATGGGGGGCAGATTGGGGCGTCTAAAGACCCCCGTCTTCCAGATCCCATCCGCCCACATGCCACCTGCGCAGTGTGAGAGGCTTAACAGATTCCTGTTGTTCCATGTCCTCTGTTGTTTATGTTTGTCTAGGGTCTGTCTGTCTGTCTGTCTGTCTCTCGTTCTCTTCCTGATCCTCATTAGCAAGGTGCTCTTTTATCTTGGTTTGAGGATATCTGAGCATTACCGAAAGAGTTTTGGCAAACAGATAAGTGCAGTCTGGGTAAAATCTTTCCAAAGACCATCAAAAGACATTTGGCAGCACAATGGATGAGGATCTCAGACAAAATGTACATTTTACACAAATCCTCACATTATAAGGTGCTTTGTCGGTGGAAATATCCATCAGGACTGCAACGAGCACAGATCTGTGTGACACACCACCCCCCTTGAGCGTACAGCTCTCTGCTTCCTGATGTAATTGAGGTTAAGTGTCTTTGCTTAGGGGTACACAATTTTTCCTCTGGGTTTCACCCTGCAAACTTTCTTTTTATGGAGCCACAACCACTGAAGAATAAAAAAGCATCAAAGTTCTGCAATATCTGAGTGCTAAGTTGTCAGGCCCTAATTTGTTCCTCCAGCATTTTCCTGTTTTTCACTCCAATATTGCTAGTTTGCTAGTAGCATATGTTCTCAAATCCCTCTCCCCCTAAGCCAATCTAAGGCCCTTGTATAGACCATACAGTCAAAAATTGGCTTTTTGCTGAGTGATGCCAGTAAAGAATACAAAATAACCAAACCACAAGGAGCAAAAGTGGTCTGTAATTGGTTTCAGTGGGGTTGTTTTACATGTAGCTTGGTGGCATCTAATCACGGACAGACTTAGGGAAGAAGAGGCTCTATATTCCCTGTTTTGGTCTCCCAAAAGGATGTGACCTTTATGACTATTTTCATTTGCTTCCTACATCTTCCTACATCTCACATACAATCCCAGTCAGTAGCTGTGGAAATCATTTCTTCATATTTACCGTCTTTTTTTTTGCCTGTCTCACTTCATCTAGTCTCATTCAAACCGAGTCAGAATAACGTGTATATGTTACATATTTTATGTCAAAGCTTATCAGTGCTGTTTACTGCTGACAGAGGTGAGATAAGGAATGTGTGTGTGTCTGAGAGAGAGAAAGAGAGCGAGCAAGTGAGAGAGAGAGAGAGAGAGAGCAAGTGAGAGAGAGAGAGAGAGAGAGCAAGTGAGAGAGAGAGAAGAGAGAGAGAGAGAGAGAGAGAGAGCAAGTGAGAGAGAGAGAGCGAGCAAGTGAGAGAGAGAGCAAGTGAGAGAGAGAGAGAGCAAGTGAGAGAGAGAGAGAGAGAGAGGAAAAGAAGCAACAAAATCCCAGATAAAAGAATTTAAATACTTATCATAATCTTCTCTGTTGCCTCTGGTTAGGTGCGCTGTCCTTGTGTAATTAGAACCAGAGAAAATCGACACTCTAAGCAAGTTATGGCGATATTAATGTAAAACTGAAGAGGTGCATTCTGGGAAAACATGTCACATGATACGTAGCCTAAGATTGTGAATTAGAAACGTCGACATTTTTGTCAAGGTGGAGCAGGTAGCGTTTCAGTTAAATATTGACCGGGCTAATATGTTTTATATGCAACATATAAATCGCGAATACTTCATTATAGTATGTTTATCAATATCCAGTTGATTAAAGGGTGACTAAGATCATGAAATAGATGTATCAGCCAATCGGTGTTCTGTAATTAGTCACATGGTGTTTAGGGCTAAACTAATTGGCTCCAGAAATATGCATCTGTAACTGTTTATGAAAAAAATGGCTGAATTCTGGGAATGAATGGTATTGGGAATAGTCAGCTCTCTCTGTGGTTTGGTCGACTTGATTGGCTGCAGAAGAGATCAGAGAGTAAAAACAGACCATCTCAGCTGAGACACAAAACAGCACACAATGAGACAGAGCAAAGCAAATTCAATTACCACTCAGAGCCAGGGGTCTCTCTGAAGAGAGAGAGGAGGAATGAGAGAAAATCCCAGTTAAGGACTCAATTCCAAATGAAATTAGAAGCTTATCCACCAGCTAATATACTAAGTCACAGCGCTCTAATGTGAACAAAGGAAGAACAAGAGAATGAGTGGCAGGAAGGGGAAAACTGCACAAAATGCCTTTGCTGAGGTTGGAATACATAGGCACACCATAATGTAACTTGTGTTAAGCTGTTATATGAGAAGTTAATGCTGTGTAAGATCTGTGGAACAGGGTTAAGGAGGGCCAGCACAAGCTCATGTTCATACCCCTCATGCAGTCTTACAAGCAGTGAACAGTGGTTGTGGGTGGAGGAAGAGTCACAAAACATGCAACTAAGCAACGGCGCAACAGTTAACTAATTAAGTAAACAATATCGCAACAATTAACTAAGCAACGTGGCAACAATTAACTAAGCAACGTCGCAGCAGTTAACTAAGCAACGTCGCAGCAGTTAACTAAGCAACGCCACAACACTTAACTAGACCTCGACACTCAACTAAAACTGTGACTCAATTAAGCAACACTAAACAAAACAACGCTGCATCAATAAACAAAGCAGCACTGCAACACTAAACAAAACAACGCTGCATCAATAAACAAAGCAGCACTGCAACACTAAACAAAACAACGCTGCATCAATAAACAAAGCAGCACTGCAACACTAAACAAAACAACGCTGCATCAATAAACAAAGCAGCACTGCAACACTAAACAAAACAACGCTGCATCCATAAACAAAGCAGCACTGCAACACTAAACAAAACAACGCAATCCCGCATCAATAAACAAAGCAACACTGCAACACTAAACAAAACAACGCTGCATCCATAAACAAAGCAGCACTGCAACACTAAACAAAACAACGCTGCATCAATAAACAAAGCAGCACTGCAACACTAAACAAAACAACGCTGCATCAATAAACAAAGCAGCACTGCAACACTAAACAAAACAACGCTGCATCAATAAACAAACAAACTGCATCCATAAACAAAGCAGCACTGCAACACTAAACAAAACAACGCTGCATCAATAAACAAAGCAGCACTGCAACACTAAACAAAACAACGCTGCATCCATAAACAAAGCAGCACTGCAACACTAAACAAAACAACGCTGCATCAATAAACAAAGCAGCACTGCAACACTAAACAAAACAACGCTGAGATGATGTTTGGATTATGGATAATGAAACGGACAGCAGCCAGTTTGATGTCTGACAGTATTTTAGCATGGTTTTAGCATAGAGCTCAGGCCGACTGCTAGCACAAAGCCTTTCTGAGATGTTGGGTCTCTTAATTCCAGTTTTTAAGCCCTTCCAATGAAAAATATATTTAGTTAAATTTTTTAATTCAAATTTAATTTAAAAATTCTTAGTTAAAAATAATAATAAAGTAGAGAAACAAAAGAAACACCCACTACCAACCAGTCAGTTGTCGGAACTAGTTGAGCGTAACCTCGACTAGCTAATGCAGAAATGACCAATGGCTTAGTGCTATAGAAATAATGTTGGGGTTGTATTTATTGACAACAGTTTAGAGGGACCCGGGTCAACAGGCACTCGCTGTTTCTTTTCTTTGTTTTAACCTCCTTCTCTGTCTTTGCCTTCATTCAGGTGTTTAGCTCCGGTTATAGAGCGATAAGTACGAAGCGACAGGCATGAGCTAACGGATTAGCAACTGTGCCACTGGCAATTACCCAGTACCAGGGGCTAATCTCACTGAGAGCCACTGCTGTCTCTGAATACTAGCTGGCAGTGCTGGCACATAGCGGTATATTAGCTTTAATCCACCGCTGCACAGAGATAAACGCACAGCGATAGATTCATCTGGCAGAATCACTGCAGAAAACACAGGGAGAGGAGACGGACGTCCATTGTTTTTGATTAAGAGTGTCATTGTTAAAGAATCTGAGGAGACGGTAGGGCACCACCATTGTGAGCACACAGGAAGTGAACGCCAGGCTAAGCTTCCCTGAATGGACACATGGTGAGATATTAGAAAAGAATCACAATCCTTCAAATCCCTCTTAACAGGTTAAGTCCAAATAAAGGCTCTGCTTAAACAACTCTTTTTGAAAGCTCAAACAGAATATTAGTTTTACTGATTATTACTGATTAAGAACTTAACCGGGGAAACAGGTTAAAGTTACCTTGCTGATTTTAGGGTGAGCGCAGCGACTGTTTCCAGCGCTGGGGTGCATCCACATGCTCTCCAGAGGAGCACACTCCTGTCTCAGTGAACACTTCTTCTCCTGAACACACCAGCCACAGTCGAAGAGAGGATCTGCTTTCAGACACATCCCACAGCTGTCCCGCCTGGCATAACACTTATACAGGTGAGCTGTAGAGAGAGAGAGAGAGAGAGAGAGAGAGAGAGAGAGAGAGAGAGAGAGAGAGAGAGAGAGAGAGAGAGAGAGAGAGAGAGAGAGAGAGAGAGAGAGAAGAGAGAGAGAGAGAGAGAGAGAGAGAGAGAGAGAGGGAGAGAGAGAGAGAGAGAGAGAGAGAGAGAGAGAGAGAGAGAGAGAGAGAGAGAGAGAGAGAGAGAGAGAGAGAGAGAGAGAGAGAGAGAGAGAGAGAGAGAGAGAGAGAGAGAGAGAGAGAGAGAGAGAGAGAGGGGAGAGAGAGAGAGAGAGAGAGAGAGAGAGAGAGAGAGAGAGAGAGAGAGAGGAGAGAGAGAGAGAGAGAGAGAGAGAGAGGGGAGAGAGAGAGAGAGAGAGAGAGAGAGAGAAGAGAGAGAGAGAGAGAGAGAGAGAGAGAGAAGAGAGAGAAGAGAGAGAGAGGGGGGGAGAGAGAAGAGAGAGGGAGGGAGAGAGAGAGAGAGAGAGAGAGAGAGGAGAGAGAGAGAGAGAGAGAGGGAGAGAGAGAGAGAGAGAGAGAGAGAGAGAGAGAGAGAGAGAGAGAGAGAGAGAGAGAGAGAGAGAGAGAGACAGAGAGAGAGAGAGAGAGAGAGAGATGAAAAAAGGATCAAAGAACTTTGACTTGGTTCTCAAGGAATTTAACAAAAAGTCGACAAAGTTTTGGAAAGGTCAGTGGATGAACTATGTTTGAAACTGTATAGAGTATAAACAGGTAAAACAAATGTAACTAAACTAAAGATACAAACTAATTACCGAATGCAGTGTTGCATAAGTAAATTAAGTAAAAAGTAGTAAAAAACAAAAGGTTTTGATTTTTTTTACTGGAAAAAATTAACAAATAGAAGTTTACAAGGTATACAAAGATTTCAAACAAACAAAGTTCCCTTTAATTGTAAACCTGCAGAGAGATAAAGAAACCCAGAACATAAAAGGTGTCACCTCAGCTACAGCTAACAACTTTCCCAGTGTAAGGATAAAGATGGCAGTTTTTGGAGTTTTGAGGCTCTGGAGGCTGAGCGTCTTACTGCTGCTGGACTTCAAAGGAAGCGGCGCATCCATCCGTCTCGGCCTCTGCTAATCTGATTAGCCACGGCTAAGCTTAAAAGTAGCTATGCACTAATTAAACTGAACCAAATGAATGATTTCATTACTATAACATTTCCACTTTACAGCAGGGTAAAGCTGCTTTTCTCCACCAGCGCGGACATAGAGAAAGTGATACATAGATAAATAAAGATATATAGAGAGAGTGATATACAGATTATGGGATATCAGAAGGCATCTTGGACTAGAGGACATGCCTCAATACCTCCCTACCTCAGTAAACAGTATAAAATGTTTCTGAGGTTCAGACACAGCTGGAGACACAGGAACAGAAGAAGCATGGAAAAGCCCAGCATGTGTCATCATCACTCATGGATGCGGCCCAGGTGTGGAGATCCTTCTAATGGACCAACGAGATCCTGCAGACTCACCGTTCACTCATCACTCTCACTAAACAGCTCCCTACGTGCTTGACATTTGAACTCTTGTGCAGCAAATGGATCTGGACTCAACCCTTATCTCTCTGATCACGGTCACACTCAACAAGCTGCACCTTCTCAAGCAGGACCTAAATTCAGCAGAAACCCTGCAGCTCTTTCAGACTGTCTGCTTGAGAAGATGTGCATAAGAATCCATGACCGTCTGCTGTGGGTCGGTCCATGTCAACCAGAAAGGGTCGCTGGAGCTTTACACTTGCTAAAGACCAAGGAGTGAGGGAGACAGATAAAAAAGAGAGAGAGAGAAAGAAAGAGACAGAGAGGGAGAGACGGGTAAGTTTTACCTTGGATATTGTAGGGGTTGTCAATGACGAAATCTCCATTCCAAACAACTGAGAGGTCCACAGGAAGATCACTGATGTCATTTCCTTCATAGTCATACTAAAGACAGACAAAAAAAGAGATTCCTCAGTTTTGGTTTTTATTTTGGGTTACTACAGGACAGCAGAATAGCCAATTTGTCAGTGAGGTAATATAGCTATACTAATCCTAAGATCTGATTGGACAAAGATCATTCAGAGAAACGCATGTGCACAACTTCAGCTCTGGAAGAAACATGCTGGCTTATCTCACTCTATGTAAATCTTGCCATTTAAGTGAGAGAGAGAGAGAGATGAACAGAGACATGGACAGAGATAGAAATATGTCTGGATTCTCATCACGCAATTGTGAGACTGTCAGATCAATATGGAGGGAGGTGAGAAGACTTCACCCCGACAGCAGCCTCTTCACATACACAAACACACACAGACACAAACACACACAGACACAAACACACACAGACACAAACACACACAGACACAAACACACACAGACACAAACACACACAGACACACACGTCGTACAACACTGATAAACAGCAGTAGACATCTGGCCTGCTTACAGACGAGGTTCTACTATCAGGATTGTGAGAAACAGACTTGTCAGTAAAACTACAGAGTCAGAACCAGCACAAATCACATTTTTCTGTGCGCACCTGCCCGTTTCTGGATGAAAGGGGAGGTCAGGGGCCACGCACCGGAAGTGAGATATAATACAGTGAGAGACGAGTGTGTGTGGAAGATCTCAAAACTCTACATGACAGACGGCTTTAGAGTAAGTGAAACTGGCATTTGCAATTTGCTTTGTGACACATCTCATTAAAGAGTTTTAATGTCTTCAACACACACACAGGCACACATATAATTGTTGACCACTGAATTTTCCTTTTTAAAATGAACATGGTAAGATGAGTCTGGATGGTGCTGGATGGCACATGCTCCTTTAGATTGTTCAGGCAAGTGTATTTTATTAGCAACCTTCAAACATATTATTTTGTTTTTAGAAAATTAAGTTTCACAATTATTGTATGGAAAACACTGTGATAGATACCACTTTCTTTATCTAGTCAAAATGCTGAAGACAAAATTACTATTTTGATAAAGAATTTAATTTGGTAATAATGTTTTATTTTTTCCTGTCCTTACAGTTTAAAAGCTACCGCAGAACAAGAATGACTCAGAAGTCAGAAACACACACACACACACACACACAAATACAAACACACACACACACACACACAAATACAAACACACACACACACACACACAAATACAAAACACACACACACACACACAAATACAAACACACACACACACACACACAAATACAAACACACACACAAACACACACACACAAACACACACACACAAACACACACACACAAACACACACATTTTGGCTGCCTGTCTGAACAAAGCCAAGTCATCATATGATAAAGCCTCTGAAAGGTTCGAGGTCAAAGTTAAACCACTAAACACCCCCGAGTCACCAGACTTTTGCTTTAGACAACGATTCACTGACAGCTTCTCTCAACGCTTTAGCTTGATCAAACATCTTCCACGCTCACAAACATTCTTCTCAAACCAAACATGTGAACTTTCACACTTCCTTAGCCTACATCTCCTCACCAGCGTCCAGCTCTATTAAACTTTAAAGAGCTGAAGCTGCTCCCCCCACGCCCGGCACGTCTCAACAACGGCCGTGACTGTTCCCCGACGGCCGCCCGAAAACACAGATATGATTTATTCATATCACCATTAACATGCTTGACATCACGCTACACGCTCACCTCAACGGGACAATCGCCGCATACGCAGCTAATTGTCACAGTGAGGTCATGTGACTGAGGTCACATGACTCTGAGTGACCACAAAATAGCTGGAAACAAAAAAGTCCGCTGTTCTTCACGAAAGGTCACATACGCAGCGTTTATGAAAAGGTGGTTGAAAACAACGGGTTCTTCGGGAAGCGTGGGGAGAACTCTTCTTCAGCTCGAGAAGGAATGAATAATAACACTCATTATTCAGCTGTGGTCAGCTCGGAGATGTGGCAGAGGGTAATTAATTGCTTGTGCAAGTGTGAGTTCCCATGAGGCCATTGGAGGCCTCACACACAAGGTGAGCAGAAACATGCACATGACCTAATTAAGAATAACCACAATCGGCAACTGTACCATACACACCAGACCGTACACACGTGCAAACAGTCCCCCGGTGCCGAGCTGAAATGACAGGTGTTGATAAATGTCAGCTCCCCCACAATGTCTCTTTCTCTGTCTTTGTCTCTGTGTGATATAGCACACTGCAGTGTCCACAGGGACACCATGACGTGTTTTCAGCAAAGTGCTTAAAAAAAACACAGAACCTGCAAGTGTCTTTACGCTGCATGAAATCTGTGCTACAAAGCCGTAATGAACGCGTCATCTCTGTCCCACTTCACACCTTATCTCAATTCCACAAATTCATGCTCGGGTCACATTTTACCCCCAAAATCAAAGACGGAACACAAAATGGAAACACAAAATAATCCCCAAATTCTTATTACTATAAAACATTTAGATGTTTTTTTGGGGGGGTTTTCTTACTTTTTATTACAAAATACTGTATTAAAAATACAGGTTTTTTTTTATTTAAATCAGCATGGGGGCATTATATATATATATATGTGCAACGTCCGTGCTTTAAAAAAACAACCCTAATGTGGAAAATTGTGCTTCCATTATCTAAAAACTTTAGCTAGTAGAAAAAGAAGTTTACAATGACCTTACAGCAGAACAAACAGAACCACAAACTAACTTCTGAACAGGACAACAGAAGTGCTAAACAGGTATAATAAACCTACGAAAGGTGCAAGCAGCTGTGATTGGCTAAAAGCCCGAGAGCAGCGTAACATATGAGCTGTGCAGGATCTGGTTTTCTGTCTCTCTCCACCTGCATGACTAAAATGCATAATGACCCCCACAGAGGAAAATGAATGGAGCCCAGAAACAGAGACACCGGGCACCTCCTCTGCTGGATCTATGGGACTGGAAAGTGCAGATGTTAACAAAACACAGCAGCTTGTCATATGGGGGGAGAAAAAAAACGCTGCCTGTGTAGGTCAGTCTTATATAATTAGTCATTTTGATAGTGTACCTGTGCGCCTGGGTAAAAATAACACATCAGCTAATTGGGAAGGGTTTATAAAACACACAAACATGCTGCGCACAAACACACACAGCTCCCCAACAGATGCATGGACACACACATACAAACACTCTAGTACAATTTATTTAGCAGTTGAGCAGTAGTAATACTAGTATCTTATTATTACTAGTATGGTGCTAATAATAGTAGCAAGCAGCAGTAATTATGAAAAAATGAGTTACAGTGCTAATGTATTTGAGTGTGTAACTATATGTGACGTTACAGTGATGTTATATTGTATGTTTCTGTGAGAAGTGGCTAAAGCTGTAATAGTGAATTTTCTTCCTAGCAGGAGATCTTCTCCACAAGAACATCTGACACGCTCTTAACCTCCACTGCAGGACGCCACAAAGGCTTCTTGAGTTATTCACCTTTCTCTCTCACCAATACAAACACCACAAAAAAATTGTCTCCGTCCGTTTCTCCAAAATGATCACCCTGGTTACCTTCCTTTTGTGGTTTTTTTGCCCAAAGAGTTTGGGGAGGGACGGCTGCATTAAATCTCGCTCGTTCACACCTGTAATTCATCATCATTTTATCTGCGACGGCTTTTAATTGGATTCCATCAAACTCTCCCGATAGTCCTCATTTTGCGGTCGCAAATCGGCGGACGGAGAAGATTCTCACTTAGATTTTTCCGCCTTTCCCATCTCTGTTCCCTTCATCACTGTGTTTTCTGTGTCAGTCTCTCGATCTCTCCCCCTCTCTGGTCATTTATCTGAGCTGAAGCTAATGTTGTAAAGCAGAGTCTGATACCATCACCCTGTTCTGTTCATTTCTCTGGAGTCCTGGACTGTGAGCGAAAGAGAGAGAGAGAAAGAGAGCTCTGCAGAAATGAACTTTGGACCCTCTTCTTTTTTTTATTAACCCTTCCTCCCTTTTATTTCCTCTTGTTTAACTGTTTATAACCTAATTAGAGCTGGTGCTTAACTGAGCTGGGCTTTTCTTCAATGGGAAACATTCAGGAAGGTTCAAGATTGGGGCGTTTGGTTAAAAATACATTTTTCCATCTTCCATCTAGACACATACACTCATAGATGCTAATGTATAGATTTCTTAATATATATTTACAAACATTTGGCTCTTTACTGACATCTGTCAGAGCATCTCAAACGCATGGCCAGTCTGTAGATGATCTGGATCTACAACAATTACAGAAACTGCAGTTATTCCTGCTAAAACGTAGAACTGCGCTCTTAGCCACTGGCCTTCAATTGAAACCAACTTCAGGAAGTTCTCCTTCCTTCAGTATTAACCTGCTAATGCTCAGTGATGTTTCTCCAGCTCATTTGAAGCTCTATATCCTTTGTTTTCTCAATCGACTGAGTCAGGACTACCCGCTTCCCTCTGCGCCCCAACACACAGACGTGTTTTATTAACCTGCCTCTCTATTGTCTTAAGCAGAGAGACAAGAGATTGTATTGATCAATCTCAGGCAAATGCAATCAGCTCTCTCTACCTAATCATACCGCACCAGCCGCATGCCTGCTGCGAGTCTGGGATGTCATCATAGGTATGAACCTGGCAGGTGACCGACCACAGGTAATCAGTCTAAAGAACGTAACTTTTAAAATTAACATACATAATTATTCCATGACTCCAAATAAGAGTAACAAACATGTTCTGATTTACTTTATGTAGTTAATGACAGGGTAGGGATTTTTTCCAGAAACATGCTATGCAGGAATACTAGTGTAATAGCAAGCAAGCAGCTCAAAACTTCTGAATTCAATGAAACCGTTATTTTACACTGTAATGAATCACTCATGAGGAGAAGGTTTGTGTGGAGTGAAAAGAACGATGGAGATTCATATCTGACCTGCTGTTTGGACCTGCTTTAACACGTGAACACTGGGAGCATTTCAGTACAACTGTATTGACTAACAGTCATTTAATTGCTAAGGAACGACAACAGCAGCTCTTGATCGGTGCCAAAAGTCTGTCATTTCAGACACGCTCCCACTTCTTGTAATGGGACGCTCGTGCAAGGCTACGCAGCACTCTTGCTAACATCACTGCATGCTAAGTAACTGATAATTGCTGCATTTAATGGTGTAATTGCAGCATGGATCTTAACACGACTGTAAATGCGGCTCTTATTAGAGTGACAGGCTGTCTGAAGACCCAACAGCACAGAACCAAAACCGGCATGATTCACTGAGTAAGGACTGGACCTTTGAGAAAACCATACAAACTCCATTTTT
Source organism: Chromobotia macracanthus (assembly GCA_036877525.1). Lineage (NCBI taxonomy): Eukaryota > Metazoa > Chordata > Actinopteri > Cypriniformes > Botiidae > Chromobotia > Chromobotia macracanthus. The sequence goes on from JAZGTH010000006.1 coordinate 3,207,963, forward strand.
AGTTTTTTAAGTAAGATACAGAGGAACTACTAACTTAGTTGTGTACTTAATGTCATCACGACACCTCTCACCGTTGCTTAACTGAGAACAATATTTATTTTCAACACACAGAACGAATATCTAGCAAATATTCACCAAGTTGTTTGTTTGGATGTTATTTTGCAAAATTTGCTTGTTTTATGGAACTGCTTGTTTAACAAAACATGCAGCAGATAAACAATTTTAAAACGTGCAGTCTTCCTCTAGGAAAACTGACTCAAAATAACGAAGATTCATCCTGCACGTACAGATGTCTCTTCCTCTAACACCTGCCTATGACAAATCATATTTCACGGCTGTGATGTACACCAAAAGCATACTTTACATCCAAGCTGTGTGTGTCCCACCCCAACTTCCTGTTTCAACAGGAAATTCATCAGCACAAAGAAAACGGCTCGTTACGGCCTTTTCATAATTTTTAAAGAGTATTTAGATTACAATTTCAATAAACAAGATTACAGAAACTCATCGTGCCTTATGTTCGAGCAAAAACTAACAACAGCATTTAGAAACTTCTAAAGAACATAAAAGATTTAATCGTGTGTCTACCCTCGCCTGCAAAATCAAAAGAGAAGTGGCACTCGGTCGGCTGTTTTTGTTCTGGTGTTGACGGTTAAAGTTAACATCACTCCGGCTGATGCCTCCTGCTAGTGGAGACAGAGGAATAGCTTCTCATCAGCAATGCACCGATCGCTGTTGATTTGAAACGGCTGCGACAGCAAACAGTCGATAAAGTCTTTAGTGAGACAGCTCTCCGCAAATTCTTAGCCACGTAATTAGCTTCCCTTCACTAACACCAGAACTCTCAAACAGAAAGGAGAACGCCAGAGAAAGAAGACGCATCTTACAATGGCCATCGATAAGCAGCGGTGAAATGTGTCATATACACCAACTTCCTCTAATGACCGCCCTCAGTCTGTTGAGAAGCTCTACCTCTTTTATCAGGCCCTACTGGCCCACCGGTTTCTGTCCAGTGCATGATGGGAGTTCTGACAGCCAGACAAAATGTTGAGTAGTCCATGAGATGTGCAATTTTTGTTGAAAGCTTGTCAGAAAAAGCCAGTTGCCCACAGTGCAAAGTTTGCCCATGGATTTGCTGGCCCATGTGACAATAAGATACAAAATGCTGTCTTATGTTGGACAATCAGCCCCAAATAAAAAACTCAACAGCAAACGAGACCTAAGAGAAGAGAAAAAGATCCTTGTGATCTCACGTGTCTCAGCAACATCTCAAATTGTCTTTAGATTTGTATGAAAGTCATCTACAGTCAGAGATTTCAATATTAAACAATATACCCATCAAATTTACCCATGTAAACCCAAATTTACCCATCTGAGCAACGCTATCCACATTTATTTTAAAGCTCTAGCCATACATAATTTTAGGAGAAACACCCGAGACAAACTCAACACCTGTATGAATCATAACTGATTCTAACTCTTTTCTGAACTAAAAACAAGCAACCTGTGGACAAAATAAATCGCATGGGTTTATATGAACAGGAAACCTGAAACAGTAAACAACAAGGTCTCACCGTGGTCTTCTGACACTGTATGCTAGTGCTGTTAAAGCGCAAAGCTGTGACGCTGTACTCTTTGCCCTGGATGTGGAAGATGCATTCGTAGTTCCTCTGGCCAGACTGGGGCTGCGGAAGGTTCCGGGCCAACAGGGTGATGGGCTTCATGACTCCCACAGGGATGTAGATCTGCGTGGAGGGCAGGATCTGAGGACATTCCTGAGAAAGAAAGGTAACAGTATTTAGAAACAATATATTTACAATTTACGAAGATTTTTGAGACGATGTTGCGGGTGGTTGCCAGGGTGTTGCTCTGGAGCTGCAAGGTTGTTTTGGGTGGTTGTTACGCTGTTGCTGACTGGTAACAAGATTTCGAGGGGTTTCGAGATTTGACAAAATTAAAACCCAGAGCACAAATGGCAGATTGTACATATGTTGGATTTGTTTAGAGGTATGAACATGTGTTCTGTTTTTTAAATATGTTCTGTTTTATGCAAGCACACATTAAAGGAAACTGTTTTAGGCAAAACATAATGACTGGCTATTACAATTTCCAGAAATTCAAAAGACAGCCCCTGAGATGCATCGAAAAGAAGATCAAACACACTTTTGATCTTACTACTCGAGTAAGTGTGTCTATTCAGACATCGTAACCCTTTCTGTGATGTCGCTAAATCAGGAGCGAACCGAGCCGGAGAGATGAAGGATGCTAGAGGGACTTCAAGGCCACTGTCATCGTTGTCATGCCAACAGACTGGAAAACCAGGGCACAGAGCAAGACGCAATTAAGCTTTTTGAGGGCATGTGCCATTTTAAAGACTTGGCAGCGGTATACGAGTTATGATGCCAACAGTGCACTTTAACTAGCAAAGCAGGAACATTATCACGGGCGTGAGACCTCACCCTACCAGACCCCTCCTCAAAAATAACCTTCAGATGCACAAACTCCAAATTAAGGATTTGAAAATGACTTTATGTGTGGAGATGAAAAATGACTAATGTATTTTTCTTTAAGAAGGAAATGACATAGCCAGGTGACAACTGGACCATTAAAATACTCTTATTCTGTGTTTCTATAAAACATACGACACTCTCACACACATACATGAATGAAATGCACCCGAAACTCTGAAGTGTAACTTGATAGAAAGCTGACAACTAGATCAAAGCATCTATCTTTCTTTTGATGCCTCGATGCAGGAAAAAAATCCCATATAAGCAGTTCTTTGATGGTACCACAGTACGAGGATGTATCAGGAGGTATGATGGAGCCTGTGACAACGGACCAAGAATGTGTCTGGGTCTTTTGTGTCTCTTATTTAAACCCGTCTTGGATTTTACGTTTGATAACTCCTAAACAAATCACCCTCATAAATGTTGTTGTTTACTAAAGTCATGGCGATTTTACATTAGAGACATTACACAGCGTGTCCCTGCCCTTCTATCAGTCATTACAGGTGTACTGTAGTTAAAATCAACCATTTTAAACTTCAGGGTGTGCTTGATGTCTTGCGTGTCAACAGCAGATGCGGGGTGATCATACGCGACGTGGCACTTTACTGTGCGTGCATGTGCGAGGATGTGCATGCTGACACTGTTTTCACGTGTTTCGTCTGCCATCCGCCAATTATATTATGTTATATGAATGATTACTATACATACAAAAAAATACTGTGGTATTACAGTGTAAGTAACCTAATCACACAGCCACGCTTTGAAAGGTGCAACGCAGCCCATCTCATTAGCACCCGATAAAACATCTAACTCATTACCCTCATTTCCTATTTCCCCCACCTCTGCTCCTAACTGAATGGGGAGAGCACAGAATACCAGCAGCGTTAATAAAATCGACAGGAGCTATTCACTAGCATGACCACGGTGAGGACTCTGTAAACAAACCTGATGGGAAAGCCACATGCGGCTCTGTGACTGCAGAGTATCATCGGGCTGCTGGTTTAATTGCCCCAGGCGGCAGTTTGCTTATTAATACTGCACTGCGCTCACTTCATTCGGCTGTGACTGAATAAACAGACTGTGATGCGTGCCCCCTCCTCTCCCCCAAACGAAGCGGACCTGTGTTAGTGTTCAATTACTGTGTGATACACAAAGGTGAGGGTTTCACTGCTAATGAAAAGGTGCAATTTGTTTGGAGTCAATAAAGGCCTGTAAGCTGAGTGCAAAAAGGTCTTATCAGTTACCAGAGAACGCAATACGCAAACCCAAAATGTTAGATTCACGCCAAAGGTTTATAAAACGTCTGTTTATGTGGCTTGTAACATCTAGTTACGATCTCTGTGATTTGTGCATGATAAACACTCAAAGATTTCTGAGGTGAATGTGTTGGTGACATGGTTGCAGTGGTTGCCCAGCTAACAGGAAATGTTCTCAGGACGTTGGCTATCGTTCTCTAAAAGTTCTCTGAATGTTCCCGGAAAGCGTTCTTGCAGTAATGCAAGTAGAACGTTTTTTACGTTATACATCAAAAATGTTATTCCTAAATTGTTAGGAATGTTTTTTTTATATTTGACTTTAACATGCTGCAAAGGACCAATCAGAATGAAGTATTCAAGAAAGCTGTGCAGAAGTGTTGCCAACCAATATGATGAGAGCTAAAGTGCAACAAAAATAAGAAGTGAAAACGAGAAAACTATTTTATTAACTACACTGACAGGTGTCAAAACTGAGTTGAAAGTGCAGATGAGATAGCACACCGGTACAGCACATGGAATAATGGCGTACCACCGGGACTTCGCGTCACGATTTCTCCCTCTTTCTGCCTTTATTTGATATGAAATGAAGCAGGCAGGCAGCAAGCAGGCTGACATGAGGCAAACAAATAATGAAAGAATCTTCATTATAGGCTCAACTAACCTTTTAAATGTATGTCTAAAATTCCAGGATATCCTATTTCTTTCCAAGTGCCAGGAAAGGAAATAGCAGGATGAGTTTTAAATCTGTCGTTCACAACACTGCAGGGTGTTAACACTCTTGGTTCCTGTCAACAGTAACCGAAACGTGAAGAGAGCGCCCAGGACCTGAGGTTTGGTGAGGGTTAGATAAAGAAACACACACAGATGCAGTATGGGACTGCTGGGCAGCAGTGCTTAGGGAAAGAGGAAGGATGTTTTTGGCCCTGCTAGCTGGCAGAAACGCTCTGCTAGTCTGCTGTTTGTTTTGCACAAACGTTGCCTGTAGCAAAAAGCAAAATATGATATCGCCTGCTCATTTCTTCCACTTCCTCTCGCTCTCTTTCTCTCTGCTTGTATGAAGCAGCTGTGGCACGATACAGAGACTGTGCTTATGGGTTAACATTAAGCTAACTAAAAATTCACAGCTCTTTTTGGGTCATCTTCATTCTCTTGTTTTCTTATACCATGATGCTGCCTTAATATCTTTTTTGTAATAAGTTCAAAATGCAAATCATTCTGTCCTGATATATACTGTCCATTCCTTACATTTAGCTCAACCAGTAGAGCGCTAATCTTGCAACACCCGGTCACGGGTTCGAATCTCAAGGATACACACAGTGTGATCAAGGTAAAAGTGTTACTCAGTATGTATGTAAATGCACATGACTATCTTTTGCGAGTCCACACTTATTGAACTGATTGAATAAATGGCATAAAAAGGAATAAAAAGGGCAAAACTGGGCTGCTAATACAAAACATGTTTAGTGGTTTAATGTTTTTGATGCTTCAGTTTTGCACCTTTAATTTGCTAACACCAAAAATGGCACAAAGTCTTTAAGGTGAACAGATAAATGGCTTTACTTTTTTTTATTAAGCTGGCTGGAACAGTTGCACAGCTCTGGTTGGCTATTTATGCAGTACGACTGTTGAGTGAGCAGCTAAACAATTTCATTTTTGTTATCAGTTTACATCAACAATTGGAGAGCGGCATCACCAAAGTTCTTTAAATCCTGGTCTACCCCACTGATTTTTTTAATTACTTATTTGGCAAGTGTCATCAGGATAGCAGATGAAGAACAGATGACATGCTGTCTAATTAGGCAGCCTGAAGCTTGTTGACTACTAAGGGCCAAACGGTGAGGGGGTAACAACTACCCACTCTAAGAGGAGCCTGTTGTCGAATGAAAGGGACTTTGAAGTCTAAGAGCTTTGGAGTGTCGGCCCACGCAAGACTTAAAAATAGAGCAGTGCTCAAAATGCTGCAAGACGCAGAGTAATCCAAACGAATCTGTGTTAACAAAACTGGCACCTGTTACTACACTAAATATTCATGTAGCATTAATGCCATGTTATATCAACCTTTAATGCTAAAAAGCGGGCGAGGTTTATTTGTTATGCTGAAAAACAAGAAATGAATACAGATCTACAAATATAAAACACACACCAAAACAAAGTGACATCTGTATGACATCTGTAGAAAGTCAAATAAGGCAAGCCAGTAAGATGCACTGGATTGAGTGTAAACAGCATAAGAAATCCAGTTCTGGTCTGGTCTCTGTGGGCGTTTACACTAGCTCCCGACTGTAAAATTCATTTTTGGTCTCGATTACACAGCCAGACGCTGAGGCATCTGGAAATTCAGATTTAATACACTTTGAATAATTAAACTCACAGATCAGTGGCAGCCTTAGATTCCTCTGGGCCCAGTGCCAGAGAGATCGAGGACCACAGGGCTTTGAGTCCTGCTCGCAACACAGAGGGAGTGACCCACAAAAAACAACAAAGGTGAGGTGGCGTGGTGGGGTCACCATTTCTGCTAACTGCTGTTCTGATTAATTACAATGAACCGTTACATTCCTGCTTCCCCTAGAGGTCGAGGTGGAAGACGATGGGTCCTAATATGAAGAAACTGAAATGGTTGGAGGTATGAGATCTGGCACAGAAACAGGAACTTTGATCCAGGGTTCAACACTCCACTGAGAGCTTTCCTCGACTGTTTGCAGTGCAGCCCTATCAGCAGCGGAGCCCAGATCAGAGGCAGGGGAGACCAGAATCTGTGTATTTGCAGGAGGTGGGCCGAGATTCAAGGGTGAGTGAGTGAGCTAGCGAGACAGAGAGAGAGAGTGCAAGGGCTGAGGAAGCACCTGACAGACAAATGAGATGAGTGGCAGATCAGAGCAGCATGAAGTTTGGAGAGAAGAAGTGGATTAAAAGAAGAAAGAAAGACCAAACCAAATAAAAGTACAAGCCTGGTGCCAAAAAACATTTACCCAAAATAAGAAATTATATTCTAAATGAAACAAAACTAAACCTGTTTTTAAGACATTTTGTTGCATGATGATACACACACACGCTTATTTTTGTTTCATTTAAAATATGTCTTATTTCGGGTAAAATATAATCTGCTTCTTGACAGGTTTCTTGAGACTCACTAAATTACTTTTGCAAACACTTACGACTCAATTATTTTTACGTTTATGCTGACAAGATTCAGTTTCTATTATTGTATCCGTTTGAAATTCCTTTCAGGCTCAGTGGACCAATCACAGATATTATTAAGCTTCTGAAAAGAAAATTGCAGGGACTCGTGGCAAACCTAAAGACATGAAATGAAAATGTATTCTTGTTTTTAATTAGCCTCTCAGAGCGAAAAGGGGAAAAAGCATAAACATGATGATATCCTGATAAAAAATAAATAAAATGTTCTGATGAAATGAACGGTGCGGTTTCCCAATCTGACTCTGAGAATACACCCATCTTTCAAGAAGACAAAAGAATTTCTTCTGCTGTCTCTGTGTAGGCTTTTCTTGAATTATCTTCCTGCTGACAACTTTATTAGTGTGTTATGCATTACCCCGAAACAGTTTTCAGTGCCTGTGGATAAAATATTTGTGTAATTTGTGTAAGTGCTGTTAAGTCATTTTATTACTGAAAAACTATGTATGTACAACAACTTTTAATGCTAACAACCCTATATGAATTATGAATCTAAACTGTGGTTTAAATCAGCTATATTTACAATACAAATCCTGAAATCAAATATGCACCAGACTGAGGAGAAACACCCCCACAATCCTTTGCCATCCTGCTATTATCATGGGTGAAACGTCTTTGTTTATAAGAGCAAACGCAAGGCAGAGCACCACAGAATCAGGCGGTTCCCCAGAGACTGTGGAGAGGTTCCATGGCGATACACCGCCCCATGACTTATTTATCAAAACCCTCATTTGTCTCATCAGAGACACTCACTAATGAGTCTCAAATGAGCAGGAGAAACACCAGTTTCATCATCCTTTAAACAAACTCCATTTATTGCGATTACGGAGCCGGCAATTGTATCTCAACAAGGCTGGATAAATGAGATGTGACAGAGAGATAGATACAATGTTGGGTTTGGGGTCAAAAGCTTTTAGCCAATCTCACTGGTTCATTTGTGAACGATGGCTGTAGATGCATTATGAGCACTCCAGCATGACAATACCTCATATAAGCTGAGAAGATGTACAAGAACGTCATTCATCAAAACATCAATTGCAGCTCTGTGCGATGCTGCACGCTTATTTGTGAAACCACCGCACGCTTTAGGTTCTAACTAGGGGTGTCGCAATATACTGCTATGAGCAGTAACCGTGAAAAGAAACAAAACTAAGGATGAATTTGACAGATATCATTATTTATTTAGTCCTTTTTAAAAATTACAATTGATATCATCATAATATTGTTACCGTGAATCCTTTTGGCCACGATAACAATGTATAAAAATATATGTGAGCCTAGTAAAACGAGGTAAAACATTGATTTATATACCAGCTGTTTTTTGTTGACAAGAGTTTGTTTCTCCTTGTGGATTCCTCAAGTGTGGCTTACTGAACAATTTTCCCCTGTCAATTTAATGTGTTTCTGTGTTTATCCGCTGTCAGGCAAACATTGCTTTATCTAATGGCTGCACGCTTTATCTTTCATATCTCTGTGAGGATGTCTGGGTACCTGTTAAGGTAAGATTGTTCAGAGGCTGAACTGTAGTAATGACAATAATGAAGTCTTTCGGAAACGTGCTGCAGAAACTGCATTTGCTGTCACCGTTATCATCTATATCGAGGTAAGAAGATTGGACAGGCTGTAGTCATGTACGGCTGGAAGATATAAAAAGTCTTGATATCAAAGTATCATATTTTGAGAGATGATGTGCATTTGTGAAAACTACTGAACTACTGTAAAAAAGTTTTAGTAGTGTTGTCACCGTCATGTTGGAATTTGTAAATAAAATATACAAATAATAAAAATACAATCTTTGCTCTGCTTCGGCATATCGCCCATCCCTACAATCATGTTTAAGTCTGGAAAGATGAACGTTTTTTAGTTACATTTTAAGTTAACAGACATTATCCAAAAGCGCCTATGATGCCCAAATATGTTGTCTAGATAGGCAACAGGCTAGATTTTGTGACACAGCCACTGAGTATGATGAAAGCAGTCTCTAAAATCTCACTTCCACTGCTTGTTATTCACTGCTGCTACCTGAAGACATCAGATTTCAAACACCTTCCCGTCACTGCCTGTTTCAAACCCATCACCAGATCAATAAGCACCACACAAACTCAGCGTTCACTGGTCAAACAGGAAGTGACACAGGAAGTCTGTATAAATTCTTATTCAAAAACAACAAATAAGGGAGAGGCAATGGCAAGTCAACAACTTGTGTAAAAGCTGGAATTAATGTTTCACCTAAATGAATAAAAAAAACCTCACAAAAACAGATGGTTTTGGTCCTGGATTCTGATTGGTCAATGTGCTAAAATATCCAATAGAAACTGCATTGTTCTGCACGCAGAACAGCCGTTCACCTAGCAACAGTGCACATCACTGAAAAGAACTCTATTAACCTCAGTTTACATGTCAGGGACTATATGTTCCAGCGAAACAATGGCACTTTATGAATTTGCTTAATAAAACCAAGGCCCTCAAAGCCATTAAGCCTTTAGCCTTGAAGATATTCCCAACACACCATGCCCTCTTGTATCTTATTGCTTAAACAAACCAGTTACAACTCGCTGGAACATCTTCAAGTGTTCTCGTAATAAGTTCTCAAAATAAGCAGAAAACTACAGAGAGCTCCTGCATTTGCATTTTCTATTTGTATGTAAATCTTTGTATATCACCGTGGTTATACAGTAAAGCGCAAACAAAATATCAATATAAATGTAAACGTGAAGTTAAGCGATACACGAATCATTAAATAAAAACGAAATGTGAAAAACTGCAGGAATGCCTCGCTCATTCATAAAACGCAGTCAGGGCCACGCACTCCAGACTTGGGTACGAGATACGAATCCATTGAGCTGTAATTGTCTTCACCAAATAAATTCACCAGAGAACAAAACCCTGAGCACAACAGAAACGTGTTTGGGAGTGAATGGTGATAAAGACGAAACATTTAAAGGGTAAACATTTGTGTATGTTACACTCAAACGCCCCACTCAACCGCAAGCACGCAGTTTAACATTTTCAGAGCATACGACGGTCAAAAGCGTTTTAGGACATGACCGCTCCCCCGAGACCAGTTCTGCAGTGAAGAACAAGTGAGCTGAAGATTGATGTGCTTGTTTGCAAGTATGTTGGTAATCATAACATACTGTACACATGTAATGCAACCGCTTGCATTTCCTGCACTCATGGCCAAGGGGGAGAGATGTGATTGATATTGGTTTTTATGCAAATGCAGCATTTGTAAATGTAGAACATGATACGATTTGCATAGTCATTCAGTCAGTGGAGTTTATAACTGTATTAATCCAGCGACGCTCTCTTTAGAACAGCTGTTCGCACAACAGATGCAGAAGAACATGCATGCAAATGGGACACGACCGTCCATGTAAGCACAACTGTCGGTGTGGATGTGTTTGTTGGTGATGGGCTGCAAACATGAAAAGCTATTTTCTATAAAATGAAAAGAGGGTCACACACACAAAGGCCTTGTGTGAATGTATATATACTGTGTTAGAAAGACAGACCTCAGACATGTTAACGCGGCCCTCCTGGAACGAGCAGTCGTTGGCATTGTGGGTACACATGTGGCGATATTTGCACCAGTGGCAGGGAAAGGATCCGTTCACACATGAGAGACACCTAACAAGGAAAGAAACATGAAAACAGAGTATTATCAGTGACCAGATCACATATGGATGTATATGTATCCTATTATAACTATTACATTTAGCTTGATATCTGAATATTCTTCAGATAGTACCTATACTTCAGCTTTCTACTACTTTGCAGTAATGCTTTTCTAAGCACTTTTGCGTGGCTGATAAATCTAGATTTATCTAGAGACCAGAATATCATAGAGACAAAGGGGTGAAGCTCTTTTGACTCTTGTGAGATTCACTACAGGGTCAGAGCTGAAATAAGAGTTAGAGCCGCTTGAAGCAAATATTCTTACTACAAAGCACAATATATATAACATTTTTTTTTCTTTGGCGAAATGTTAAAAATGGGCAAAAAGTCCCATCGACTTACACTACAGGCAATGCTTAAAGAAGGGCTCTTTTGACCTGAGCCAGTAAGGACCCACCTAACAACCAGGAAAAACTCTCTAGCAACCTAATAGCAACGTGCTACAATCACTTAGAATACCTTAGCGACCGAAAGCTACAATGCTTGTAAGTAAACGTAAAACGGAAAGACGCAAACACAAAAATAAACAGTTTATTACAGTAAATTACATAAGAAAATTGCGAAGAAGCAACGCCTAGAGCTGAAACTTTTAACACAATACCTCACAACTCGTTTGCATCATTAACACCAATGACTTGTTCATTTAAGACATCTAACGACTGCACCCACACCCGACGCCTCAAGGTGAAGAAACAAGAATGCCAGACAGATGACAACAGAAGACAAACACACACAACTCAACTCTCAACACATCACAAGCTGACACACAGGTGTAGGATGCTGTCGTTGCCGTGGTTACACAGGAAGATTTTGTTGCGTTTGGCAGGGAAGGACAAGGTTGCTGATCTGCGCTCTGATCTCAGAGTTATTAAAAATCTTTAAAAGTCATAACAAGATCTGCGTGGGAGCGTGCATGTTTTCATGCATTCACAATCAATTTAAAAGGTTAACCAGGCCAGACATACGTCAGTATATTAAACTAAACCAGGTCACCCCAGCGAACAACTTTAGGTTGTAAGAACATAATGTTTCCATTAAAAAACAAAAACGTTCTAGGAAAATTTTTAAAACATTTCACTAACTACTTAACAATTCTGCTTTTGATATATGATATATAGAATATATATTGTTAAAAACGTTTTAGTAATTTTACAGAAAGAACATCTTTTGATAAGTTTGAGAGAACTTCTAAGAAAGCCAAGGTTCGAAGAAAGTTATGTGTTAGCTGGGACGCCACTGTAGGAGAGAAGTTTGTTTAGAGGAAACAACACTTACTATATTAATGTAATCAGAAACAGAAATAAACAGCAGCATTTAAAGTCATCAAACTTTTAATAATTTTCCACACCAGTTGTGAATCATCGCCGGAACCCCTCAGTGACACCAGGAGAAGGAAGTTCATCGTTCTGATGAAAGATTACCAACACAAACATTGTATTGTTTGAAATAACATGCATTAAGGAATTGCAGTAAAAAGCCAGGATCAAGAAAAAAGGTAAATTTTGTTCTTGTTGACTTGAATGAAACGTTATTTTACAGAAAACGCTGCTAGAAATTTCTGGTGATGACTCAAATTAAAAAACCATTTGAATGAACGCATTGTCTGCAGGACTAAAGCTACACCCCCAACGCTGGAAAACAGTCTATTCACGCAGCCTTTCACAGTATTTTAAGATGTACCCTGTGAGCTGCACACAGCACATGACTCCTAAATTCTCCTGACGCCCTTCTCATATCATAAAAAGGTTTCTGCGGTCAGCGAGATCATCACAAAGAGGTGAGAATCGAGCTCTGCTGCTCTCCGCGTGTCCGTGCCAAATGTTTAAAGGCCTACACTCGCGTTCTCTGCTGGTGCGTGATAAAGCTTTCTCATTACCGTCCTCACACTATAGCAGACACAAGAACCGGAGAACTAACAGACCAGCTCAGTGACTGGAGCAGAAAGTGAGACATTCTGAGGGTAGAGGAGGAGAAAAACTGGATGATAAAGAAAAAGGGACAAAAAAAGAATAAAAAAAAAGTGCATCAGTGCCCGCCCATTTTTTAAGCTTGTTTTGTCTGATAAGTATCGTTTTATTGTTTTGTCTGATAAGTATTGTTTTATCGTTTTAATATATAGTTTTGTTTTTTTTCCATAGAGATTTAAATAAATCTTCAATTAAGTTTTATAAGACATAAAGAAATCAATAAGCTCCACTGAGAATCACATAACAAACTTTGACGAAGTACATAATAATAACCTACATTTATGACTAGGGTATATGATGGAAAAAGAATAAAACTCTTCATTCCAAGCTGTTGACTGTACATATTAAAAACTTATTTTAAGAAAAATATTTAGATCAGCTTTAGGTGCAATTTGTTGCCACAGTTGTCTGATCTGATAGATCTTACCCTGCAGGATTATGGGTAGTATAGTTCTTTTCCAATATTAAACATAATTTATTTTAACAATAAAGTTTAAATAACATGGACTAATGGCATACGACATCGATTATCAACCTCTGAGCTCACAGCAGGTCTGTCTATATAGGTTTTAGGTAATTGTTAAAGATCAATTCCACTATCGAGATAAAGAATGGCATTTTCACTTTCTGTAGCCCAGCTGCTGCATTCTGTAGAAAATAACAAAACAGAGGCAGAGAATGAAAAAGGTATCAGAAAGAATAAGGGAGGGACAGAGAGAGAGAGAGAGAGAGAGAGAGAGAGAGAGAGAGAGAGAGAGTAGGAAAGCATCCACTAATGAATTTCACATTCGCACACTCTGATCTTGTACTATACATCACTGCTGATCAGTGCTAAAATTCACCCCAAAAGTGCTACATTACCCTCCTCATCGTGAACACTATGAAAATAATGATAAAACTAATGATTCTGTAAATAATGAGTTTATATTTATTTTTAAGGGGCTGTATTCTGCACTTTTGTTGCATTCATTTCTGTCCCCTGAAGTGAAATTACAGTTAGCCAAGATTTCCTGACCACACCATTCATAATTTAGATGGCTTTTGCAACTGTACCTTTAAGACTCCAATAATTCAATTCATACTGTATTCCCACCTGATCTCATTCAGATTTCATTACACATTGATTAAATTACCCTACATTTTGATTACTCTCCACACTCTCAAAATGAAACCTTGCATTCCTATTGGTCAATCATTCGGTCTGAGCTTCGTCTGTGTATGCGCACTGTAAATCTGCACGACACTTTTGACATACGTCCCTCTTCCGCCTTCCAGCGTTCAGCAGACGACAACGATGATGAGGCTCACGAGACAGGAAATCAACTAAACAGACCTGAGGCCTCAGCACACACACAGAGCGAGGACGCCTTTCCAAGAGTGTGTGTGTCCTGTGCTGCACACGAGGGCTCTTTCATATTAAAACACCCAAGCCTTGTCAACCTTTCAACCTCGCGAGCACTTTATCGCTCAACAAAAGCCGCCATCTCTCCGTCTTTCCCCCGTTGTCCCTGTTTATTCTTCACACTCCTCTTGTTAAAAACGCATTGGCCCCCCCTGTATCGCTCCATTAAACGTCCCCGCCTCGTGCTAAACTCTAATATTGTTACGCTGCATGTAAATAGCTAGCAGGCTAATTTACCGTGCCAAGCAGGCACTCCTTTCAAACACACACACGTTTACTTATCTGTCTAAATGGGGACATTTCATACACTTCTATTCTTTTTATAAACAGCTAGTTATACACAATATAATTTAACCCTAACCCACACTCTAAGCGTAACAGAAAACTATCTGCATTTTTACAATAAAAAAAACTTTTACTATTATTATTTACTATTACCTAGTCTCCAAAGGCAGGTTTTGCACAGATTTGTCAGGTTTTGCTGACTTTTGGGTACAAATTTGTCCCTAAAATATGGCTAAGCACACACACACACACACACTCACATCGAGGCCTCATTCTCACAAAGGCCAAACACAAGTGCTTCAGTCCCACACACACACAAAAAAACTGTGTGACGGTACATAAGGAGCACCAGGTGAGCACTACATAGTGTGCGCCTCTAAATGAAGTGTTTGGGATGCTGTAAGGTAAAGCACGCTGAGGTACTGAAGAGACCACAGCTTGACTTAATAAACAAGACACACTGGAGATTTGAACATCTGCAGTCATTCCTGTCTGGACCTCAACCTGTCATCTGTATGATGAGGAGATGAAGAAAGCCATGATGAGAAACAGAGAGAGTAACTAACAAGTTTTATTAACTAACCATGTGTACTCATATTTATGCAAAAGTATAACTGTTTAAAAACGTATAATAGAATAATGAAAAAAGATGTGTTCGCTCGTTTATTAAGGACACAAATATGACCTCATAGAAAATAAGGAAAATATGTTATTACTTTCTGCTTGATGTTTACAACACTTGACATCTGAGTCATTAAATCAAAACTTCTGCTGAAAACTGTAGAAACATTTTTTCCAAAAACGAAGCCAATATGAATACAAAAACTATTTCTACTCTCTCATACTCTCTGATGCCTTTATTGCTCACTGACGTGTGAACAGATAAAGACGAAGGTATGTGAAGGAGTGGGAGAACAAGACAAGAGAGAGAGAGAGTGAAAGCCAGAGAGAGAAAGAGACAGAAGGGGTGAGAGAGGTAGAGAAAGAGAGGTAGAAAGACAGAGAGAGCGAGAGAAACAGAGAGAGGAGTGAGAGAAGTAGAGAGAGGGGGAGGGAGAGAGAGGTAGATAGAGAACAGGACTGTAACTCATGAGCAGTAAAACTGGATAGCTGAAGTCAGGGATTCTCAGATTCGTTAAAGAAATGACATTAAAAGTCTGATCTAAAAGTTAGAAACTGCTAACACAAAACTAACATTCCTCCCTCACTCTGAAGCAGTACACACACACACACACACACACACACACACACACACACACACACACACACACACACACACACACACACACACACACACACACACACACACACACACAGGGCTGTCCCATATAAATAAAATCCAAGTTTGAAAGTTGTCTAAACATCAAAGACCAATAGAGAAACAGACAGGAAATAAGTCTGGCGACACCAGCTGGCTTCCTCTTTAGTTTAAAATGAAGATTTGATGAGATGCACACTTACGACTGATGGACACTGCAGTTATAGAAGACAAAATCCACGCTGGCAAACTTTTTCCCCGTCTCTTTGGACTTCAGATGGAGCTTCACCACTCGCTTGTCACCTGCCAGCAGACACCCGGTGAGCTTCAGCGCTCTCTAACATGTCAGAGAAGGGTTTCAGAGGAGCGTGTGAGTGTCTTACCCTGGTTGCGTGTGATGGGAGCGATCTCCCGTGCTGAGGGGGACAGGCAGTAGATGTGTCCACCCATGATGTGTCCCTCTGTCTCAGTGTAATCTTCAAACGAGCAGTTAACACCAGCAGCCAGACTGGGAACATTCTGAGCCTGAAGAACCAGCTGTGGGACAGCACAGGGATCAACACAGACACAAAGACAGAAACAGAGAGAAAGAAACAGAGATACCAAGAGTGAGACATAGAGACCGATAGAGTGAGACACAGAGACAGAAAGAAAGACACAGACACGCACACACCAGACACACACACACAGTTACCTGAACTTCAGACATGGTGACTGAAATGTTGTTGGGCTGCACTGTCAGTCGCACACACTGCTCCGGTCGAGAAGCAAAACGCTGAGGTTCATCTGCTCGCTCACAATGGTCCTTACGAGAACACCTGCACACAGAAACAACACTTACAATCCATTCTAACAACACTACACTAGAAAAGTTGATTAGTTTACAGTGTGTGTGTGTGTAAACACTTCCTGTGAGGTACAAAATATCCTCACAATTCAAAAACGTCCTTACTAATATGGTGAAACGTCCTTAGCACTGTCTAGGTGAGATGATGTCTTTAAATCTAGATCTAAATCTAATGGTTAATTTAGGAATATATGACTAGCCTGATATAAAAATAACGAATCTGTGGAGTGCTTGTTTCACTCTATCACTGGTGTGTGTGTGTGTGTGATAGTGAGAAAGAGAGAGAGAGACACTCACACACTGTGCAGGACACACCAGCCACAGTGGGGGTCACCAGAAGCCAGACACTCACTACAGCTGCTGTACTGCTCACAGCTCTCCACCGGCACTCTGCTCACCTGCAGACAGACAGACAGACAGACAGGTCAGAGCAGGAAGACATGAAATGATGCACCAGCTAGAGCTTATCCAGTGTTGTGTAAAATCTGATCTAAACTGTTTGATCGTCAGTAAACCAACATCAAACACGTGTGATACAGTACTGACCATACGATAGATAACAGACCAAGATATTCAAATGTCAGATTTACAAATGTATTCTTCAGTACTAAGAAGGTGTTAGGTATTTTTTGAGCTTACAGAGAAACAGGTCATTTCCTAAGCAGCATGCTAACAGCAGACTGCACTGAAATCAGTCATTTTTTTGGGGCAAAAAAAACTTAGTTTTTTTAGGTCAGCCAAACAAAAACAAGAGCCTGCCACAGTTGGTTAGGGTGAGGAGAGCTCGGTGTCCGCATGTTTCAATAAAGATTTTCCAAACGGAGGGGAGGGCATCAGGTCCTACGTCTGCCTCTATCTCTTTGTTTTAACATCAGGGCTGGAGATGATTATACAGCATCCATTCACTGGAGAACGAGAGAATCAACCCTCGATATTTAAACAGCTGAAAGACAAACCATTCATCTCACTACAAGAGGAGGAGGTGGAAGGGTGTGTTAAATATAACATCTGCAACGAAGCACGAGGCATCTGGGTCACAATGAAAAGCATCTCAATCAGGCAGAGCGTGAGGCTGGGAAAGCGAGGATCGAGGATTGTGTGTTTTCTTTATTTTGCGTGGGGCTCGAACGGAACCGGGCGCATGTAATTGCGCCATCTGTGCAATTTGGGCCAAAAATTGGCCATGCACTAAAGGTGCCTGTCATGATTGATGGGTTATTTTTTCCTCCTCAAAACACACACACCTCATATAGCAAACACACACACCACAAATGAGCAGGTCATTCTTTTGGCCTACCAAAACGACACAACCTAATTTAGAAAAAGCGAACTTTCTCTACGAGAAGGCCTTTTCTTTTTTTAATGCTGCCCCTCCAAGCCCTACTCGTTCATCTATCTTCTATTTGGCCATGTATAAAAGAAGAAATGGCACATGAAACCATAGATCACGGCCAGGAAGCCAGACACAGCCTGGAGGGAGAAGCTGAATGAAAGAAAGATAAGAATAAGACGAAAAGAGAGAAAGATAATGCAGCCAAAACCATCAGGTCATCTTTGGGGGACACGGTGACAGAACCTGTTGCGCCAAAATCGCATTAGCCCCACCGGCGCAGCTACAATTCTGATAATATAAGTTTGATTTCTTGAAGAACGTTGGCAATGATTGAACATAAATTATGTACAGCCATCACACAGAGGGAAGGCCTGTGGGGAGATGTTCACTGGTTAATCTGAACCAGGGTGGCAGGATCACTTTGCATTTTACCTTGATAGCCTGACACAGTTTCTTTGATAAAAGCACCTGGAGATGAAACGTCTCCGGCGATACACCCGTAACACCAAACCCTGAACTTCCTGTTAGCCTGTGTTTACAGACTAATCTTCATCACAATGTCACTTTACCAAATGAACTGTTTAATCTCTGTTCAGCAAGACAGCAGTTTGACATACTGATGAGACTTCTGACACCGTGTGTCATTAAATACGGTATCCTGACAACCCAGCTAACAATTTTAGGTTGTAAGAATATTTTCAATGTTTCCATTAACTTACCAAATGATAAACCTGTTACTGCTAAAACACTATAATTTGTTTTACTTCTGTAACATTTTTAAAATCTTCCACTAAGAACAACTTAAGAATATATCATATATGTTAAAAAATGTTTCTGAGAACTATGAGAGAACTTTTAAAGAACGTTACCCATCGTTCTGAGAATGTTACCTGTTAGCCAGTATTTCATCTTTCACTATTATTTCCCTGTCCTCTCTCTACTGTCTTCAGCAATAACACATATAGCAAAATGTATTTATTTTATCAGATCTACTGTACAAGGCACTGACTGCACTCAGTAAAGTATAATCAACAGTTTGTCTAATTACTGCCGCGTGATGACATTTAGACTCCGCCCACTCTGGAGAACTCGCGTCTCCTGCCGAAGACCTGCCATCGTTTTAAGATCATTTCTCTTGCAAACTTACTGCTCTGTAATTAACTGAAATGGTCCTTTTTTGTTGCGGTTATATAAAGCAGCTGCCTGTTAACATGATAAACAAAAAATAAAACATAATTAATGTTTGACACTGTAGACTTTTAATTTCTTCCTTTCACCTCCGTCCTTTTGTTTTACCTCTAATAATGTGGCAAACATTAATTCAAACTAGAAATTTCACCCGTATTGAAGAAATGGCCTTTGCAGAGCAGCAGAAAGAATCGAATGCTTCTGAATACAAACGCTCGCTGCTACATGTCTCCAGGAGTGAGTTCAATAAACCTCCTGCTTCATCAATACTGGCAACCGTTCAAAGATTTGGGCGCGTGCACACATGGATTTTATGCAAGCCCTATAGATATCGTCATGGCAACATCTGGGATCTGGAAAGGCTTGGATGGTCATTGTGTCATGATTGGATGATATCCTCTGTAAAAATCAGTGCGAGAAGGGAAAATGAACAAATTAGTCCATGGAAAACAACGAAGCAGGAAAAAGAGACTAATAAAGATAAGCTTGCAAAAGAATAAAAAAATAAATGAATGAGGACTGCCAGTGGCCTCGTTTGGTCATAAAGCAACAAACTGATTGTGTAATAGGTTTTCTAAGTTAATTCTGAAAGCATGTTCTTTACCTGAACATATATGCA